>PVKM010008976.1:0-37848 GCA_004027735.1 Carollia perspicillata | reverse complement strand
TCCTTTACTATTTGTTCAAATAAGTTTTCCACTTGTTGCTCTTCCTCTTCCCCTTCTGGTACTCCTATAATTCGGATGTTGGAACGTTTAAAGATGTCCTGGAAGTTCCTAAGCTTCTCCTCATTTTTTTGAATTCTTGTTTCTTCATTCTTTTCTGCTTGGCTGTTTGTTTCTTCCTTCTGGTCCACTCCATTGATTTGAGTCCCAGTTTTCTTCCCATCACTACTGGTTCCCTCTGCATTTTCCATCATTTCACTTATGAAGGTCTTCATTTTTTCATCTAATTTGCAACCAAAATCAACCAATTCTGTGAGCATCCTGATTAACAGTGCTTTGAATTGGGCATCTGTTAGGTCGGCTATTTCTTGCTTGCTTAAAAGTATTGGCTCTGGGACTCTGAGCTTTTCTTGTGTTTGAGTCATTTTTGGTCAGGTGGCACCTGTTGCGTATGAGGGGCGGAGCAGTAGGTGTTCACCAGGGCGGGGCAGCCTAGTCGCCAAGTTGTGACGTTGTCTGTGGGGGCGGGGTCGGAGAGGGAACAATGGCGCCCGTTCGCGCTTTCCGGAGTTTGCGTCCCCTCTGCTGCCTTCCACAAGCAAACCGGGCCCCTCTGACGCTGGTTCCCAGGTGGGAGGGCCCACGCACACTCCGGGACCCTGCGGGTCTCCCCTGCGACCTCTCCTGTGAGGCTGGGAGCCTCTCCCGGCACCTTTCCAATAGGTGCCTTTAGGCTTTATTTCCCGTCGCTGGGGCCCTGGGTTGTGCGGTCCATCTCACTGCCCGCTCTTGCCTAGTTTATCTGCACGCGAATATGTGTCCACAGTTGGCCAACTGCCCTGTGTGCCTTGCGTGCTCTGCTCGTCTCCTCCCGTCTCCTCCCTGCGTCTGGGGTCTGCAAGCTCCACGCCACCTAGGTCCGCCCGGCGCTGCCGAGCCTGGCAGCCACCTCGTTTTTCTGCCGCTTTCTCTCTCCGCCGCCTGCCGACTCCGCCCCTCTTACCGGTTGGGTTGAATGGCCGTGGACTTCCGCGTTTCAATTTTCTGTGTTCTGGTTGTGTTATTGTTTATAAATATTTGTTGTCCTTAATCTTGGTTGTGAGAGGAGGCACAGTGCTTCCACCTACGCCTCCATCTTGGCCGGAAGTCTCTATCCCTTACTTTATCCCTCCCTTCCACTCTCTCTAAAAGAAAAAAAATTACAAACCCTGCTCAAAAGCACAGACCTAACCCCTGACACACAGACTTTCTGTGAGCTTTCTGGATGCTGGAGGTGTTAATAAGGTGTTAAGGAGGTCTTGCTACTGTGACTGGGCTGGACTGCCAATGCCCACCAGGATTGCTTGACCTCTGGTGTCTCTGTCCCATTTTCAATCCCAAAGACACCGTTCTTGGTGAATCTCACATGGTTTTAGTCCATGCATGTGTACTCCAGCCGGACCAAGGACGCCCTGGGGACACCCAGGCACACCTCTGTTCCTCCTTTTCCAGGCAGCTCTGTCCTTTCTAGTGCCCTGCTCTACAGATCCCCAGTGGGCCAGGTTCCCAGTGGGTAGGGGACAGGGCATGTGAGAGGCAACCACACATTGACGTTTCTCTCTCTCTTTATCCCTCCTTTCCCCTCTCTAAAATAAATAAATAAAATCTTTAAAAAAATTTAAATATGAGAATTTAGCCATCTCTGCCTTGTATCTCTTTGCCATATGTAGTCAACTAGACAGCTACTTCAAAAATGTCTCTATCTTACTTGGTTTTGAGGCTATTGGGCAAACACAATTCAATGGTCTGTTCAGGGTTGATACAGAAACATTTTAAACTATATCTAAAATTAGATCCCACTGACAATTCCAAACCCTAAAGTAAGGCCTTAGTCAGCTTTTTTCCCAGCCCAGAACAAGCACCTAAATGTCAAAAAGGCAACTGGGAGGAAAGGAAGAATGGAAAAAATTAGACTGAACAGGTTCTATATATTTCTCTGGAGTTTTCTTCAAAATCAGACATTCGACAAACTTTCTGAGTATCTACTGTCAACTCAGAATTGGACACAGTTCAATGACGCAAAATAGTATTAAGCATGGTTTTAAATTCTGAGACCTTTGTCACAGTGGGTTATGGGAATCATAAAAATTTAATCAGGAAGTTAAAGTAGCCATGCTACTTGCTTCATAAATTCTCAGAATAAACAGGAGCTGGAAGGCACTACTGCCCTACGGCAAAGACCTAAATCAGACTAAGGACTTGGAACACCACTTCCCTTCCTTCTTCTTCCAAATTCATTTGCCTTATGAAAGAACAGAGTTCACGTGAACCGAACCTGGGTAGAACTCACTGGAGAACAGACACTCGCTCACACCTGTGCCTGCGCACACACACATTTTAATCGACAGGTGCTCTGACGTTCCTGAAAGGGAAAAGTTGAGTGACCTGGGCAATTGGCTTTTCCTATCTTTTTACCACTTTCTTTGTTTGAATATTCGTTTTTAAAAAATAAAAAAAGACTGACCACTCTTCTTCTATTGGAAATTGGTGAGTAGAATGAACACCCCTGCCTCAAATCAAACATATATGAGAAAGAACTCCAAAAGGAATATATGAGGTATTGCAACCACAGTCAGTATTTATCCACGATTTTCCACAAAGTAACTCACCTGTTTCTCTCTTTCATTCACATACACTAGAATCCCCTAACTCTTGATGTCTGTTCTTGCTCCCTCTGAAGTCACATTATTTGTGTGTGACTTCACACAACACATGTATAAATACATGTGCGTATAAATACATACATGTGTACATGCACACATTTGGATATATCCCAGGGTTATAATTACAAACATTCTATTGTGTGATTTTTTTTCTTCCAAATAAACAATCCTGATGGTTATGCTATCCAACAACTCCATGACTCCTCATTCACAGTCAAGGATCTCAGTCATGCTTAGCTTGAAAAACAGGCTGTCTCTGATCTTTGGTACATTCCTGAGGCAGTGATCCTGAATGATATCCCCAGGTTCCTGAACAGTGTGTCACATTTAATGAATGGCCACGGCAGAAGTTTTAAAATATGCAAAACATAACACTCTCCAGTACCTTGAACTCTTAGAAGTTACTGGCTTATTCCATCTTGGTAAAACGCATCTTGGCTTACTTTAGTTTCATATCTGGAATTGGGATGCTAACATTTTGGCTGTACAAAGGTAGAGAGTTGGTATGGATCATTTCTTTTCATCTATATTTTAAAGTTATGAGTGTATCACTTTGAATGTTCCACCATGAGACCATCAATTTCCCAAGAGAGTATAGGAGACTTTTGGGTCCCAATGGTAGCCATATTTCCTGGGCATAATCCTAAGATTTTCCAAGAACCTTAACAAAACATTATTATTATATTTTGTTCAAGTTGAGATGCCAGATTGTAAAATCCACCTAATTTCAAAGACTATAAAATATTTAAAAATATGTATACATGTGCATATAGTTCTTAGGAGCAGTGACATACATTCTGCCCTGGCTGGTGTGGCTCAGTGAATTGCGTGCCAGCCTGCAAACCAAAGGGTTGCCAGTTCGATTCTCAGTCAGGGCACATGCCTGGGTTGTGGGCCAGATCCTCAGTTGGGGATGCAGAAGAGGAAACCACACATTGATGTTTCTCTCCCTCTCTTTCTCCCTCCCTTCCCCTCTGTCTAAAAGTAAACAAAATCTTTAAAAAAAAGAAATATATTCTTATATTTATACCAATACTTAACAAAATTACAAATTAGTATATATTTCCAGGATGTCAATATTTGGAGGTTAAATAACCATTTCTTTTTAACTTTCTTTTTTCTATTTTCTTAGCATTTCTCTTTAAACATGATGCATTTGGGATGCTTATGAGACATCAAGTTAGGTGTCAACTAAGCAGCTGGACATGGGAGTCTGGAGCTCAAGGCTAGAAATATGAATTGGGGAGTCATCATTATACGGAATGGATCTGGTGATCTAGGGAGATTGTAGCAGAAGAGGGAGTGGCCAATGCGCTCACATAGGCATCTGGTCCACATGGGAGCAGCATTCACTCTGAGGCTCCATTCAAATCCTAGGACCCACTGACTCCAAATGCACAGAAAATAGAAAAGATCCCTCGTTGGGAAGTGCTACCACATTCTGCCCTTCAATCTATGGGCACACAGTAGGCAGAGGTCCTGAACCAACAAGGCCCCTCTAGATCTGGCGACTTGGAAACAAGAAGAGTTTGAAATGGTGCTTTTCTCCATGAGATTTGTAGAATTTCAGACTTGAAGAAAAATGAACATGCTGCTAAAAAAACTCAGTAAAGACAGGAGCAAATATCCTAGGCGATAAGAAAATCAGTAGGAGAGGGGAAGGTACTAGTCATGCTATCATAAGGGCAGGAATTTCCTAAAACTACAGGCAATTTTACAATTCTGAATAATTATTAAATGAGATAATGTGGATGAGAGTGCTCTATAGGTGCAGAACATTATTTGTAAAGCAAAGTCTGCATATTGTTGTCAGTCAAGTTAGCAGAATGTGGAAAGGGATAGGTCCCTGAGAACAAAGTCAGGTGCTTTGGAGACTCTCCTGGGGCTAGGAAGCTACCTCTGTGACTGGTCAGGGAAGCAAAGGCTCAGGGAAGGGAAGCAGCTGGAGTGGCTCTTGCTTTATTAACAATGGTATGCCCACAGAATGACCTCCCTCCCCACCCTGGGCTCCAAGCCCCGTGCACGTGCAGGTGTACTTTGTCCTTCTACAGATGAGGCATGCCATCTCCTTTGCTCCCCCCATCAACCTCCTGACATAGGTACTATTACTAATGTCACCATTTTAAAGATGACAAAGGCTGAGTCCAGAGAGGTTAAGAGACTTGATCAAAGCCAGAGAACTAATAAGAGATAGTGCTAGGTCCGAACCAAAATCACCTGACTTTGCAGACTATTCTCAAACAAGTCAATGACTCATTCAACCAACTAACAGGATTAAGTGGCTACAATGTGCTAAACCCTGACTCTGTGCTAGATGTTAGGGATTGAGAAATGGATAATACAGAATCCAGAAAGACCAATTAGCCTCATACTCATGAAGGACTTTAAACATCATTAAAAATGAAAGTACACATTTAGTCACAGGAAGAGACAAAAAGGACTGAAAGATGTAACTCCTACAAGCTTAAATTCATGTCCCATTACCAAAATTACCAAAATGCTCTGCACAGAGAGTTCAATGAATGTCATTTACAATGCTAGTAGTTATCTTGTATGTAGCAAAAGTATGTTACATCATGGGTTTCTATGTGTCTGAGTCTACATTGTAGGTTTTGATTTGGTTTTAAATGCAAAGATACAAAAAAAAGTCAGAACATTTTTCTAATCTCATCTTGGGGAAAAATCATATGATCATCTAACAGACGCAGAAAAAGCATATGACAAAATTTAACATCAATTTACGATAAAAACGCTCAACAAAATGGGTATAGAGGAAACATACCTCAACAGAATAAAGGCCATATGTGACAAACCCACACCTAACATCATACTCAATGGTGAAAAGCTCAAAGCTTTTCCTCTAAGATAGAGACCAAGATAAGGATTATTTCTATTTCAATTAACTACTTTTATTCAGTATAGTCTTAGACATAGCAATCAGACAAGAAAAAGAAATAAAAGGCATCCAAATTGGAAAGGTGTAAGTAAAATTGTCACCATTTGCAGATGATATTATATGGAAAACCCTAGATCTCAGCCAAAAAAACAAACAAACAAAAAAAAAAACACCCTATTAGAACTAATAAGTGAATTCAGTAAAGTTGTCATATAAAAAGTTAATATACATAAACCCACTACATTTCTACACACTAATAATGAATGATCAGAAGGAAAAATTAAGGAAACAATTACATTTATAACTGCATCAAAAAGAATAAAATAGCTAGGAACACATTTAACCAAGGAGTTAAAGAAACTACTCTAAAAACTGTGACATGGAAGAAAGAAACCGAAGAGGACACAAATAAATGAAAGGATATACCATGTTCATGGATTAGAAGGATTAATACCATTGACATATCCATACTGTCCAAAGCAACCTACAGATTTAATGCAATCCCTATCAAAATATCAACGTCATTCTTCTCAGAAATAAAACAAATAATCCTAAAATTCATATTAAACTACAAAAGACCCCAAATAGCCAAAGCAATCTTGAGAAAGAATAACAACATTGGAGTTACCAAGCTCCTGAATTTCAAAATGTACTACATAATTTCTTCAGTCTTTAACATGCTGGGAACCTCAGAAAAGCAAAGGAACACCTATTTCCACCACCTCTAAGGGGGCCCTGAAATTGAATGACAACATAGGTTACTACAGGGAATGACCAAAGGTCACAGAGGTTGGGTGGAGGAGCCTAGGGGGCCTCTGGGAAGAGGCTGTGTCTAACCTGGGCCTTAGGAAGATGAACAGCACACTAATAGAGAGTGCCAAACTCTGCAGTCAGGAGGCCAAGGCCCTCATCGTTGTTAAGTGTAATTACGGGAATATCTCTTAAACTCTTCAAACCTGAATCTCACCTAGTAGTTCCAGAGATTCCTGTGAGCATGAGAAAAATGCTGCTGCATATAAGACTTTCAGCACAGTGAATAATAAGTGCCCCATTATTGTTATCTATTACTATTAAGAAAGTAGGAGTAGGAGTTAGCTTGGTAAAGAAACAAGGCAAGAACTTGCTGATTCCATTACTGTGGTCAAGGCATTCAGGAAGTGAAAGTGGAAGAAAGGGGGAGATCGCAGAAATTTGGGAAAAAGGGAAGTAGTGGTGTGAGCTTCAGCCTGAGGCAGGAAACGGCCCAGCTGGCTGGATGCCAGGCATCAGTTAGCTTGGAAATGCCTTGTGAGAGCACGTCCCGGAGGCGGGGACACCACATTGTATGGCCACCCCATTTTTATGGTCATAGATGTGAGCAGTGTCCATGTGGCGCATGCTGCAAAGCCAGGGCAGCTGAAGGCAGCAACCTGCCTGGCCAGAGCTCCAGGGACCCCTGAACAGCAGACCTCATTGCTCTAGGCACCAGCCAAGGTGTCCCACGGCTGGCTGATGTCTCCAGTCATCTGCGTTGTTCCAGTAAATGGCAGGCAGCAGTGTGACCGGCGCTGTCACCTACCCCTTTGGGCCATGTGGAAACCATGTCTAAAGGAGTCCAGCTGTGACAAGAGAGTCTGCCACCATCCCAATCATTCAGTCCAGCTGCAGGAACATGAAACCTCATTTTAGAAGCGCCTGCCAATGCTCCCTATATCAAGAATAACAAGGACTAGAGGAAAACAGAGCACTAGGCCACAGACCTCAAGCTTGGTGGGTGGTTCTACTATAAAGTTAACTCAATGTACATTTGTCTAGAAAACACAGAGCTTTATTCTCCCCCCGGCCTTCTTTCGAAGAAATACAACTCTCCTCCTGGGTTGAACTGCCAACTCCCCTTAACTCTTTTCTTGCCTTTTCAGCCTTCGGCATCCCTCCCTCCCAGAAGCCCTTACCTACACTCCAGCCCCTTGCACCCAACACCCCCATAGCACTGTGCTGCACAGCTCCAGGGGGCACCCCTCACATCTGATGGAATGGGAACGCGCCCCCTTTCTGAACGTTGCCCGTGGAGCTGTGCAATCCAACAGCCCAGCAACAACACACACCCTCCCACCCCAGCACCCACACTTAAGAAAAAGGAGGAACATGTCAAATGCTCAGGGAAAAGCCTTGACTGGGAAAGAAAATGAAAGTAAATGCCTATCACCAAAAGAACCCTTGAGCTTATTCTTCATCCAGCAGAACAAAAGAAAACAACAGTGCTAGGGAACAGCAATTAAGCCTGGGTCCCAGTCAACATCCTAAGGAAACCAGGAACATGGAATTCACTGGGTGTGGGGATGAAAAGCGAGTTTTAATTTGGGAAATGCTGAGATTTAAGGACTGTGAAAAAGAAGGTGGGTGTAGAATATGTAGATTTGGGGTCTAATTAGAGGTAAAAAGTCAGATTTTTACAGTTGCGCATGCGCGCGCGCACACACACACACACACACACACACAGAAAGATGACACATGAGACAAAGAGAATGAATGGGTTATCAGTAGAGGAAGTGAAACGATGGATGGAAGAAGATGGAGCCTACATGTGGGAAAGGGGGGAGGCGCGAGGGAAGAGGGGCAGGGCCAAGTGACAGAGCCAGACAGTCAGAGAAACAGAGAAAAACCAGACACCTCCGGGGTCACGAAGGCAAGAGAGAATCTTCACGGTAGGGTTACTCTAGTAAGGAGACATTCTGGGGGCTTGGACAGTCAGTGCTGACCCTTAACGTTAACTAGAGAGTTAGCTCCTCAAAGGGATGTCCACGCCTGCTCTAGAGGTGACGCCAAAGGTCAGGGCCAGCTACCCAGAAGGAAAGCAACGAGCTTTTCGTGGAATAGAGTAAAGCAGCAAAAATGGAAACCCGACTGCCAGGAGTTAATAATAAACCGTTTAAAGTTTCATGAGTATTAGTACAGCTTTGTAAAAGAAAGCAAAGAAATGACCAGCGTCCACAGTGTTAATCCTGGTCACAAACTTCTATGGGGAGGAACTTTTCTATTTACCCGACACAAACTGAAACTCACCTCCGAGGAGGGGTGAGAGATTATTTCCTGGGATCTTCCCTGCCACAGATTCTCTGAATGACCACGGCAACACCGTAAAACCTTTCTCTTTAGTGTCCACAACTTATTAATTTGGGATTGATATACATACTGATTTGCAAATACGTTGAAAATACCTAAAAGAGGGGAGATAGACTTGTCTCAAACCCTATGTGGTTTTCACACGTTACCCAACAAAATAAAATGCCCTGCAAATAAACACTACTTCCATAAAAGCTTTTTATCATGCATTTATTGAACATCTCCTATCTCTTGGCACGTTCTAATGAACTTCAAGGAACAGAGACAGCACTAGGGCCCGGGCCCTGCCTTGAGAGGGAGACAAGCAAATCAACAGATGATCACAAGAGTGGGCTCAGGGCTCTCCTAGGAAAAGGCAGCAGAGGCACTGGCACACAGAGAACTGACACCTAGCCCAGCCGTGGGGCAGGGAAGGTGATACCTGAGCAGGGGCTTGAAAGATGAACAGAAATTAACTGGGGACAGGGAAACAGGACATCCTAAATTGACGGTATGACATCTATAAGAACAAAACAGGACAATACAATAGGGTCAGTTAGAGGGCACCATATTACTTAGCCACGTTTAAAGAGTTGTGAACATACAAAACCATTGTTTCTTACCAAACAGTGTGTGCAACAGACATCCCTGACTCCAACGTCCAACCCCAGACCTCCCCCGAACACCACCGATCACTGACTCCAACCTCGGGAATGTGTATCGGAGACAGGGCAGGATCTAGAGATAAGAGTAAGGTTCGGTGTGAGGGGAAGACGGGGCTAAGAAAGGAGGCTCAAGTTCACAGACGGCCTGAGCTCACTGTGTTAAGAATGGAGGAGGAGGAAGGGATGGGATAATGCAGAGCTAGAAGGAGAGTATCTGTTTCGTACGTGACCAAGGAGTTTGAAGTATAATAGTTTTTATAAAGCCCCCCCTCCAAACAGCTGTAACACACTGTCATATGTTCATACAGAGACGAGGATGAAGGATAGCACTTCGTGCTTTCTGAACGATGGGTAACTCCGCTTGATTGGCGCAACGAGCCAGGACCGTAGTAAGACTGGGGGTTGGGAGGGCCAGGAGTCTGGTCAGACAGACTTTGAAGGCCGTGCCGAGATGGTTGAGTTTTGTCATAAAGACTGCATTAAGGAGATCAAGCAAACAGTTTTAGATGAGGAAATAGTGTGTGTTTTAGAAAGGCCATTCTGGAAGTAATGAGGAACGGGACTGCAAAGTGGGAGGACCAGTTGGTAACATAGGGGTCAGGCATCACAAGAGCGGGGATCAAGAGGAGGGACTCTCATGAGCCATTTAGGATGTAAGACCATCAAGAGTGGGGATAAAGCCTGTTTGGAGCTGATTTAGATTGAGGGAGAAGTGACATGGTGGGTGGATGACAAAGATCCTTGGAAACCCAGATAGATTTTTAGTGCCGTTCACCAAGATAAGGACTTCGGGGTGGTGGGAACATGATGAGATAAGTTGTAGACCCCAGAGCATTTGCTGGGCCTGCAGGAGATAATCTGTGGGGTCTGTTAACCAGACAAGTAAAGCGCCCAGAAGAAGACAGATTAAGTGTTGCCGATACAGACTGGCAGGTGATTAGCAGTCGTGAGTTTGGATTCCATTACCCGGAGAGAATGTATGATATGAGGAGAAAGAAGAACCAAGTGTGGGGGGGTCATCCTCAACATGCCGGGCACAGGATAAACAGACGCTCAGAAGTTCAGCGTAAACGCCTTCTCTCATCATGGTCATGGAGGCCTGGGCCAAAGGCAGCCTTCCGCTGCAGGGGAACATCACGCTGGCTTGCTCAGAACCCAGAGGAAGACCAGGTAAAGGAGCCATCGGCATTCGGTTCCCCAGTGAACTCTTCAGATAACCCCGAGTTAAAGGAGTTCTGCATAGGCTCAAGGACGGCAGCGGAGAGAAAGGAGAATAGGAAGCATTAGGCAGAAGTGCTGGGGTTGAGCGTTTCTGGATTCCCGGCACTGGAAGAAGTGAAACCTTCTTCATCTTTCTGCAGCGTGGACCTCTGTGGATGCCCCTGAGATGTTTTACACATTCGCCCTGATGCTCCCACCACACACACACACACACACACACACACACACACGTCATCCATCAGGAAGAGTTCGCTAGTTAGGGCTATGGCCAAGAGGCACAAGTGGAACTTGAACAACTCCCCCTAAAACTGGTTCTTAATCTTCTTAAAAATATATGAAAGTCTGGATCTCTTTGAGATATCATTTGAGCCAGAGACCCTTGTCTCTGGGAAAATACACATACATGCAACCTTATTTATGATAATTTTAGGTGCTTCACAGATGCGCCTAAAGACTTTCCAGAAGTCTCCTGGTGAATGAATCCCCTGGGGACCTCTGGACTCCCTGTTAGAAGCTCTGCCCTCAAACAATTTATCTAGCTCCTGTCACTTTCAGATCCTTCAAAACAAAACAGAATCATCCCGGAGGAGCAGAGCAGAAGGAAGCCAGGCTTCCTTCTGACCCTGTGGCTTCTCCTGACCCTGAACTGATAAATCCTTATTTCCGTTTTCAGTAATGCAGAGGATATCTCCTTCCCTTTTCAAAGAATCCCTTCCCCTGCACCCTCCCCCAACTAAACAGACACACAGCGTAAAATCCAAACAACCCAGCCAAACACTAAAACACCACTGTGGGCCTCAGGGCTGCAGCTGTAGCAGGACCCAGCTGATCTTGACATTATCCTGGTGACGCAGGCCCCTCACAAACAAGAAACATCCCAAGTTCGTGTCTGCTGACCCAAGGCAGGGCACGTGGGCGTCTCCAATGGCCAGGCACAGCGGCCAGGAGCAGGGATACACTGGGTGGGCTTGGCACGGCGTGAGAGCCGAGTAAGTATGTGTTGACTGAGGGCTGGCTCTGCTTTCCAGAGCAGGGTCGAGTGTTGATGGGTGACAGGCACTGTTGACACTGTGTAACTTCTTTAAAGATTTAAATTTAAAGATATAACTTTAAAGAGCAGATGTTACAACTTGTAGGGCAAAATAATCCACACGTTACTCCAAAATGCGAGCAACTCAGCACACCTCAAGTGGTGACAATTCACCCACCTTCACACTGCTGGTATATTTCCTTCCTTTAAATTTATTTTTCTAATATTTATATGTATTTGAATTATAAAAGGTACATGCTCTCACTAAGGAAAATCTGGCAAATACAGAAAGGCAAACCGCTGCTATACTTTTGAAATGATCTGATTTCTAAAAACTCCCTTAGTATGTACCTTTTCAGCTTCCCAGGGACACCTCCATTGTTTAAGGGTAAGGTGCTCCTTTTTGGGGGGGAGGCAGTCACCACAGACAAATGGGACAGGAACCTCTGACCTTGTGACCCTGGGCTCTCACCTCGTGGTTAAGAATTATGTATTCTATTGTTTTCTTCCAGGCTGACGGAAACTTCCCATAGTGTATGCCTATTCTCTTTACAACTTCGGCCTGACAGACCAGGAAGAAAATCGCTGGAAGCTCTTTCCTATCAGTTTGTCTGCTTGGGTATTTCCAGTGTTTTCTTTCCGTCCTCACAGCACCCACCTCCATCTGGAGAAGGCTTCTCAAAAGTTCTAGTAAGGATTGAGAAACCAACCACATCGTCACATATACATTTGGCCCCGCCACCACTAATAGTAGTGTTTCTTTTGGTAGACATCTCCCTGACAGTAACTCTTGCAAAACAGAAAAGCCACAACTTCAAAGCACATAAACCATAAACGCAAACACAGCAGACATACTAATTAGAAAATTGAGACACAAAACATCAGAATTTAAGTCTCCATATCTCAGCTTTGAGAGACAGAGACTTAAAAAAAAAGATTAAGAATCATTTGCTGAGTGAAACCAAGTGTCTTAGATACATTCTTCCAACCAAGTATAAAACGTGAATTTAAAGCAGTGGGGGCGTGCCTCGGCTGGTGTAGCCCAGTTTGTTGGAGCATCATCCCATAAACAGAAAGGTCTTGGGTTCGATTCCCAGTCAGGGCACATACCTAGGTTGCAGGTTTGGTTCCTGGACAGGGCAGAAATGACAGGCAATAATCAATGTTTCTCTCCCTTTCTCTCCCTCTCTCTCTTCCCCCCTCTCTAAAATCAATAGACATGTCCTCAGGTGAGGACGAAAAATAAAAATAAACAAAGAAAGCAGTGTGGAAGGATCAGTTAGTTTATCAGAAAAGAGTGAGACCTTCTCACCTGGCTCACTGTGGCGTATGTAATATGGGAACACTGTCATTGCCAGGAATATCCACCCATGTTTTCTGCACTTCAGTTTTCACGTCTCTGAATGCTGTGCCTTTGTGGCTCATGTACCAATTGCCACATGCACAGGCCGGACTTAACCTCTGATGTCGTGTTTCAGTTACAGAGAAAGCATAAGTGGCTGGCATATAATGTGTGGAATTTATTACAGTATCTCCTTGACTTCCGCCTTTTATTTTTAATAAACAGAAGGAACATAGTAGCAGTATGGGCTGCATTAAAATGTGGTTTCCAGTTCAGGGAAAATTCAAAGGGCTTTAAAATGGGCGAGCTGTCGCAGCTCCTTGCTCCTCACACGTGGGCGTGACATGTGCGAGTTTTACAGTGATAAACGGGGAACCACTTCCCATCGTTAACACACTGCAGTCACTGAGCCCTCGAACCTCTGAAATGGGCATTTTTACTACCCGTTCTCATCTCGGGATAAGGAAACTGAGTCTCAGAGAGGAATAGCTAGGAAGAGGCCACATGGTATCTGACCTGCGTCTCTTGACTGAAGTCTAAACATTACAGAGCTCAAATGATAAACTACCCAAAGAGCAGCACAGACACACCCACACTGCATTTCACACTGGCGAAGGGAGAACGGAACAAACCAGAGCTGGCTTGACTTTTCCACTGGAGCAGGGGTGGCCCCTGGCGCAGCCCCAGGGCTCCGCCCCTCGTCAGTCGACGTTCATTCCTTCCTGGGCTGGAGATCTCCCAGCTGTGATCTGCAGGTAGGATCACCACATGGATGTGCCTACCCCTTCTTCTCACCTGTCTCCGAGGATACCCCTGAACACTTTTACTTCAACGTCTAACAGGCCTCTCGCACTTGACACCTCCAAACTTGAACTAGTACTCTCCCTCCCCCCAAAACGACTCCCCACTCAAGCCCTCCCCACCCAAGTCAATGGCAGCTCTATCTTTCTAGCAGCACTGATCAAATGTAGCAGGTCATCCTGGACTTCCCTCTTCCTCTCACACTGTTCTCCCATGTCCGTTTCACAAAAAGGCAGTTTACAAACGTATTTCTCACATGATTCTTTAAGTGGCAAATTCCCTAATAATATAACAACGTTATAGGGTGCCAGGTGGGTACTAGACTAAGCGGGGTGGGAGGATCACTTTGCAGCTCATATACCTGAAACTAATAAAATATTGAATGTCAACTGTAATTGGAAAGTTAAAGTAAATAAAATGGCCCTAATTCCCTTAGTCTACTAATCCCCTTAGTAGACTTAGTAAGATTCCACTTGCATGTAAGGCCTCATGAGCACCTTTGCTGAAGTAA
This sequence comes from Carollia perspicillata, assembly GCA_004027735.1. Lineage (NCBI taxonomy): Eukaryota > Metazoa > Chordata > Mammalia > Chiroptera > Phyllostomidae > Carollia > Carollia perspicillata. The sequence goes on along the minus strand of PVKM010008976.1, from coordinate 23,602 downwards.
TTAGGTGAGCCTCATTTCTCATGACACTGTCTGCTTACTTACGATGATCGCCTACCTATTTATTTCTACGTGCCATTTGGTAAACACTGTGCGACATTTCTATTTCCAGGCATTGATCTCATAGTGCTTTACAACGCATTTAACTAAATACGTCATGCAATCCTCATAAGATCTTTATGAAGTAGGCACTATTATTATCCCATTTACTTAGATAAAGAAACTGAGGCAGGGAGTTTAAATAATGCCCAAGGCCACACAATTGAAACCGAGACATTCTGGCTCCCGAGCCTGTGCTCTGAGATAACCACTCTGGCATGCTCCCTCCACAAGACATACATTCCCCAGTAAGTGAATAAATGAACCTACAGTCTTATCTGGCTTTCTTTTTATTGATTGATTGATTGACTGATTTTTTTTATCCTCACCCGAGGACATTTTTTTCCACTGGTTTTAGAGACAGAGAGACATAGATGTGAGAGAGAAACATTGATCAGCACCCCCTCATATGTGTCCTGACTGGGGATCAAACCTGCAACCCAGGGGTGTGCCCTGACCAGGGATTGAACCCAAGACCTTTCGGTCTACAAGACAACACTCCAACCAACTGAGCTACCTGGCCAGGGCTTATCTGGCTTTCTTATGGCCAGGACCCACTTCTGCCAAGTGCCCAGCCAGGATTGGACACACATTCCCTGTCCTCTTCACAGGAAAAGTGTCAACCAGATGACAAGGGATCAAACACCCTGGCCCCGTAAGCACTGTGCTGTGACCAGCCAAGTCACTCAGCTGAGTCTAATAGCGACAGCAAATGACTCTGACTCCTTGGAACTGCCTCCCCAAGGCCCACACAGGGGTCGGGAACTGAACACCAACCGAGCACAGAGCACGTGAGCTCCAGGGCCCTGGAGTGCGACAGATGGCGAAGCTGGAGGGGCTGCTGCCGAGGGCACTGCCCCCACGTGCCAATTAGGCTGGTGGTGAGTGACAGACATGTTGACTTTTACTCAAACAGAACCCCACTCCCAAGTCACCACGTGTTTAGATAATACTTCACAACAAAAACATTAAGGATCTAGAGCACAGAAGAGAAGGCGGTGTGCTTCAACAGGCCTGGTGACGGGGTGAACTGGCGGCAAAAACAATGGCAGTGTTCCCTCCGCCAGGATCTCTGCGGGCGAGGCCGCAGTGGACAGGCAGAGCCTCTTAACTCCGCAGCGCGCTCTTCCTGCTGTTGGCAGCTGCAGCAGTGACGAGGGGTGCCGCTGCCAGACCTAAGAGATCCGGAGAGGGGTTCGCAGCCCAGGTCTATTGCAACCTGTGACAAATTACTGAAGTCCAGCCTCTGTTTGTCTCCTTTGAACAATGAAATGCTACTCTCCCCAACCCTATACAGAGTTGAGGCAGAAGTTAAGTCAGATAATGTAGTATATAAACGGCTATCGGAGGACCTGGACCATAGTGAAATTCAATGAATGATAGTTATTAATAGTGACTGTGATCATTTCAATAATAAAAATGTTTCCCACCCTTCAACTGTTCAGAGTTTAAGGTCAAGGGAAATGTAGGGACAAGGAATGATGTGGAAAAATTAATACGTTATGTTTGGCAAGGGCAGGAAAACACACAAGTAAGACTGTATTCTTAGCAGCTGTGGTGGGCCACAACAGACAACAGTTAAACAATGTAAAATCAAATAAGCTCACCATCTCTGGATCACCCCAGCCTCGTCCACTTAACCATGACATAGTCTTGCCCTTTTAAAAGCTTAAGTCAGGAAAGACAGACAAACACATTCCGTTTCTAGGGCAAACTGAGAAATAAAATCTGTGTTCATTTAAAACATGTCACTTTTTCAAGTAATTAGCTAACTTCCAAAGGAAGGCAGCCAGTGGAGTGACTCTGTGGAGCCGGCAGGGTCTGTCTAGGGTCTCACTTCGGAGTCCAGGCAGAGCGAGAGCCGTGGACGGCCCTTCTGCATTGGCCGGCATTTGCCATGTAAGGTGCAGACAGAGCCATTTCGTTCGCATGGTGTGTTTGCTCAGACCCACAGTGCTAAATGGTCCCTTCTTTCAAGGGGAGCCAGGGGTGAGCCTGCAAGGGAAAGGTGTAATTATGAGGACTTTACGGCGTTAGAGTTGAGGGACTCCGGGGTTATCATGGAGACAGAGAAAATCCTAACTAGAGTTCAGGGGCCCAGGTTCTCAGGGCCACCCTCCCTCCCTACAGAGATCTGTGAAGTAACTTAAGCTGGTCACGGCCAAGTGTCAGGAGAGGTGGGCCCAGTGAACGCAGAGGAGCCAGGGGACTCCTGCATGACCTTAAACAAGTCACTTGACCTTCCCCAGTCACTTTGCAAGTAGAAAGAGACCTACTGCCCGCCAGGTTGACAGAGTTTCTGATGGGATTAGATGTCTTACACAGAGGTCTGACATCCTTAGCTCCAAAGTGCATCCTATTAATAAAGCGAACATGTGAAGAAGGTCAAACTAGAGTCCATGGTTACTCATCTGCTAATGAATCGCCCAAAGGCTTCACATGTCAGGAGGTGATGCAAGCCAGCAGAATACTCTAATTAGGTGGTCGGATGGCAGTCAAGAGAAGGAGGCTTTAAGAAGCTCAGACTTCCCGTCTCCTCTCCTATTCCAGACGTCCAGTCACAGGCCACGAAGAAGCCTGTGCTGATCGCCGGAGCCACAGTAAACTTAGGTCCAGTCCCTAAAACCCTTGGCTGCACCTGAGTCTTACCCTACCCTCCAACCCAGTGTGACTGCAGTTCTATGAATCTTCTCCGCTCAGTGCAGCCTAAGAGAGAGTCCCTGTCTCTGATTTGCCTACTGTTGGCCCCATTGTTATTTAGCTGTTAGTGATTTTGCATAAATATTATGCCATTTCTCTCTCAGGTCAGAGACTGTATCAGAAGCCTAAGCATTAGACTTCTCTATTTCCCCTGTGGCCAGCAGACACTAAATGCCATTTGCACGAAGCCACTCCCAGAGATGTTACTGGGCCATCGACTATCTGCAAAGTCGCTTCCCACTCATTGTGACTGCATATCATAAAGAACAGTGACCATCTCTTGACTGTTAATGAGGTCCCCTGGCTGACCAGTCCAGGTTAATATGGAGCCAGCTGGAGGTCACAGAGAACCATACAATGAATAAAAATTTCAAGGGACTTGGAGTTTTCAATCCTGCCCTTCTGCTATCTCGCTGTACAATTCTAGCCAACTGTTTCTAAGTCAATGCGTTTCAGAAAGACAGCAATAGCACTAGAGGCCTTCCTCCTAAAAGTGCTAGATGGGGGGGGAAATATATATATATATATATATATATATATATATATATATATGATAGCACTTATTCAATGTAAACATACAGACAGGATACTATTTATCTGGTGACTTGATGTGTATATTTCTTACATATCCTATTGCTGGATAAATGCTATCCAACAGGGAATTGTAACCCTTTCTAATGACTGTGTTCAGCACTGTAAATCCCTCGTGGCTAGCGTCAGAGTCCTTTCCCTCACTGGCTCTCTCTCCTGCCTAGGGTTTTATCTGCTGCATCTTTTGAAACTTTAGACCAAGTTTCCTGGAGGCCTGAGATTAGGGGGACGTGTAGCTCACTGTGGAACTGACCAAGAGAAGGTACCACCAAGGCCAAGCCTGCAGGAGGAGGGGAAATATGCAAAATGACCCTCGGAGGGAAACATACAGATCTAATCAAGAGAGTCCGCCTCAGGCCCCCGGCACAGATATCTCACCCACCCCTGGAGGTACGCAGAATCCTACGGAATTTTCCAGTCTCAAAGAGCACACCTTTAAGGTGTTATTTTTCTGTCAACTCTCAATCAGGAAAAAGGTCTTTTCAAATCTCACTCATTTCATTTCATAGCTTGGGCCCACCAAGACATGTCTGTCTTACGTTATACAAATGTAACATGTATAGAATTTTTAGTAGTTTCTAGCCACACCCCAATATACCAATTTGCACTCCCCCCACCTTGAAACAAATGATGTAACCTGCTAGCCAGCCCTCAAAATAATGCTGACCCTCGAAGTATTTCATGCAGTCACGTGGTGTCTGCTGGCCAGGCATACCACTGACTACCTGGGCCCTCGTAGAGTTCCAACTTTTGCCACATCCAGGATTGAGAAGAATACAGTAAAAAGGAAACAGACCCACACTATGTTTTACTTCTTGTGTTACATTGTACACACCAACATATTTTCTCCTTAACGTTCATTCTTGGAATGCTCTCCCATTACAGAAGTGGTGAGTCACAGTTGAGAGAATTGTTGGGACTTGTTCCACCCACTGGTATAAGCCAAACCGAGGAAGACCTTGGTTTTTCATGGAGCTATTTGTGCTGGGGTGTTGATCTCAATTTGCATGATCACATGGTGTAGATGTTTATTCATGAAGGTGACCTCAAGAAAATGAGAAATTTCTTGGTCTGACTTTCTTAAAATTCAGCCAAAGGTCCACCCAGTAGGCTAACCCAGCTCCAGAAATTAAAATGAGGATGACAAGAAGTACGAGGGTCAGGACTGGAAGACACGGACAGGCTTGAGTTTTTCCAGGCAAAAGGGTGTGTGCTCAGTGACAGAAAGGGGAGTCAGGGCAAGATGACAAGGGAGGGGATGAAAGCAGCACTCGTCCTCCCCTTGTTCAAAGTCTACGAATCCGAACTTTTTCATTTCCTTCCCATGAGAATTGCCCTTGAAATTTAATATACTCCTAGAGACTGTCACTCTTACCCCAACTGCTCACGGCTGGAGTTGACCTTCAGCAAAGGTGCCACACAGAATGCTGGGATCTTCCAGACTTTTCCTCCTTCCCCTAGACCCTTCTATTCAGGTCTTTCCTTCCGCCATGTCTTAATTTATCCTGTTAGTTCTGTGGTCTTCAAAGTGTGGCCTCTGGACCAGCAGCATCTGCCATCACCTGAGCAGGTCTCAGAAATGCTAGTCCCCAGGGCCACAGCAGACCCGCTGATTCAGGAACTCTGGGGGTGAGGCTCAGATATCTGTGCTTTTCCTCAGGTGACTCTGCAGGTGATTCTGATGCTTGCTAAAGTTTGAGAACTGCCGCTGTAGATAATATTATAAAAGAATGACTCTACGATGAGAGAGCATGAGCTTTTTAGGAGAGGGCTTGTAAACAGCACAAGCCACTCAAGTGCCAACTGAGTCATTTTCTAGCAGTGCGATCTCAGGTCATGTGACAGACAGCGAGAGACACTGGAGGCTGCTGCATTAGTTCAGGCCGCCGACATCTTTTGCCTTTAGTCCTGCCCATCTCAATCTCCCCGCATTGCCCCTAGAAATACTCTGCCTTAAAATCTGATGTCGAGACCCAACTTAAAACCCTTCGGTGGCAGCTCCCTGACCCTAAAATACCATCCCAATCCTGTAGCAAGTGACCCAGGTCTTTCATCGTCATCTGCCTCCTGGCCACTTCCCCGGCTTTGTTTTCCTCCTGCACTTTCCTTCCTCTGTGGCCTCCTCTTACTGTCTGCAGGAGGTTTCTACTGTCCCACACCACCGACCTCCGCTTTGGCCACGTGACTTACTTCCGCCAAGAGGAAGAAAGCCCAAGCGCTGTCTGCTTCTTCTGAGCAGACATTAAGTGCTGTATTTGTTCCGTCATGTTTTCTTTCTTCCCTTTCCCATAAGGGAGGTATCATCCCAGAAAGAAGCTGTTTTTACGCCTCAGTGGGTCCCAGAAGGAAAACAGGTCAGAAGCAGAGCCACTGCTGATCTACCCTGGACATGCAGCCTAAGTGAGAAATAAGCTTTGGCTGTCATAAGCCACTGAGGTCTGGGGGTTGTTGTTCAGCGTAAACTGACTGTTGGAGTACTTTTGATCTCCCATATCCTCTCTGCTTGGCATGTCTTCTCTCCTCAGCTCTACCCTCCCTTCCAATCCCACCTCCCTGCTCTTTGCACAAGAGACTGGCTCGTCATTCCACACGCAGTTCAGGGGTTACCCCCTCAATCAAGTCTTCTTTCATGTCCCAGGTCTAAATGATCGCTCCTACCTTTAGGACCTCCTCTGGATGCTACAGACCTGTAATGTCCCTGGAACTACACTTGGGGTTTTCCATTCATTAAAGCGACTCCTCTTTAGCCCTGGCTGGGTTGCTCAGGAGATTGAGCACTGGTCTCTGAACCGAAAGGTCACTGGTTTCATTCCCACTCAAGGCACATGCCTGGGTTGTGGGCCAGGTCCCTAGTTGGGAGTGTGAGAGAGGCAACCAATCACTGTTTCTCTTCCTCTCTTTCTCCATCCTTTCCCCTCTCTCTAAAAATAAATAAAAACAAACAAATAACAAGTTTGCTTCTTAAAAAAACAAACTCCTCTTTAAAAAAAAAAAGAGAGTCGTCATTTTACAGAATGGGAGACTTGGACTCAGAAAAGCAAACTCGTCCAGGTTTCCCAGCCGTCAGCCACTGAGACAGAGTTCTCACCAGGTACAGATCTGGCTCAGAAATAAGCAATCATTTCCCTGTGCCCCAGCCTCCCTCCCTCCTTCCCTCCCCCAGCGGCAAGCTTTCCGATCCTCCCACTCCAGGAGAGGAGTAAAAGTCTTCCTAACAACCGAAAGGGCTGCTGAATTAATTTGACACTTGAAAATCTGCATCTGAAAGTGGGCTTCCTACCCCCTGAGAAGATAATCACTTTCTCTAAGTGGATGTATTCATTCTTAAGGCTCCTGGGAAAGGCCCTGGAGACCCTTGAGAATGAGGGCAGTTTGTGTCTTTCCTCAGGTCCCTTTCCTCAGGCCCCACGCAATGGGAGAGCTGTTGTGAGATAAGACAAGGAGACTCCCACCCCCAGTGCCCGAGGAACCTTCGGGAAGGAAAGTCTTTTGGATTTGTCAAAGGGTTAAGTAGCAGAGGGTTCAGAGTTTCAAAAGAACCCACTGCATATTGACATTTCAGGTATTAAAAAGAAAAACGGCACTGGCTGGTGTGGCTCAGTGGACTGAGCACCACCGGACTATGAACCAAGACCTGGTCACCAGTTTGAAACCCAGTCAGGGCACATGCCTGGGCTGCAGGCCAGGTCCTACGTTGGGGAAGCTGGGGGTGCATGAGAGGCAGCCAATTGATGTTTCTCTCCCTCTCTTTCTCCCTCCCTTCCCCTCTCTCTAAAAATACATACATAAAATCTTTAAAAAAACGAATGGTGCCAAATATTTTGCTCTTCAGGTTAAACAAGAAAAGGAAAATGACACAGTGGCAAAGGACGGAACCAGACCGCCCAGGTCATTCCTGTGAAAAACCACCTAAAATGGCAACTGCAATTTAGATTTTCAGGAGCTGCGGGCATTTGTTGGGTTTTGTTTTTCTCTCTTTCTCTCTCTCTCTCCCCTTTACTTGTTTGTTTAAGGGGTGACTAGGAAGTATAAGAACCTTCCAATTCCCCCCCCCAAATCAGCCATATTCGTGCAAGACGAGCACTCAACAAAATACTACGACATTCTCTTCACACAACATTCATACCATTTTTCCCAAGGGTTACAAAGGTTTTCTAAGACCCTAGTAGTTATCCATTTATCTCTCACCATTCCAACAGAGCAAGTTTTTACCCCCTCAAGGGATGCATTACCTTTAAACGATACCATCAGTAACATTGATAGCATGTTTTCCCTTCAAGTGTAGAAAGCTATTCAGAGCTCCAAATGGTCGCTGGGCCAGTTTGGACAACTTCGATGGACTCTTTGAAAGACCACGCGCGCAGTACAGTAACTAATAAGAGCCAGCAATAATTGAGTACTTAGTGCGGTGCCCGGTGTTTCTCAGGCACTGCCTCATTTAATCCTCAAGACAACGCTATGGGGAGGGCGCGACCATTATTGCCGCCTTACAGATCAGGACAGCGAGGCTCAGAGAGCCTGCAGGACCTGCCCCAGGAGAAGAAGAGACAGGCAGAGGCCAGCAGCTGCCCAAGACCACAGTTAATGATTCACTCAAGCCCTCAGGCAGCTCCTTTTCGTAAAGGCTGACACACACACACACACACACACTGTACACACTCACTCACTCACAAACACACTCTCATCTTCAACTCTTCATCCCAGCCACAGGCGGGTGTCCGGCAAATTGCTTGGCAACGCGCGAGAAACTCCATCCAAACCCGGGGTCCGCCGGGTCCAGGACGTCTCTGGGCGCTGTCCAGCGGGCAGCGCGCCTGAGAGTCCTGGCTGGGGTCCTGCCTCCAAACACCCCAAAGGTGGGGAGGAAAGCCAAGGCCAGGATTTCAGGCTTTGGGGTGGGGGGCGGAGGCACCATTCTCAGGGTCACTTGTTGTCGTCTCCCGACTTGGGACAACAAAAAAACGTCCCGGGGACCCAGATCTTGGGGAAGACATGCGCGGGTAAATAGTGTCTGCGTATGAGTGCAGGGGTCCCAGGGAGCTTCCTCTTATATCCCTGTCTGCCTTAGACCGATTCGCCTCCCCTCCTCCCACTTCTGGACACCCACGGAGGGTGGAAATGTCGCGCCTCCCAGGTACTCCGGCCGAAGCAGGCGCGGGGCACGAGGGGTTCGTGCAGCAGCTGCGGCGCTAGGACCTCGCGGCCAGCCCGCCCCCTGCCCACTCCACCTGCGGGGCCCCTCTCTCCCCACGGTACGCTCGCCCTCCCTCTGCGGGGCTCAGTTACCAGTGACACTGCCCGCAGGATCCCGAGTTTCTGCCCGAAGGTGGCCACTGCGGAATCGGCTGGGCTGATCGAGGATCCCCTCCGGGCGGCGCTGCTTTTCGCCGCGCTAGCTCTGGGCAGCGCAGCGGATGGCTCGCGACTCCGTACGCCGCTCCCACCGCTCCTGATTGGCTGCAGCGCTCTCCCAAGCCGCCTCCTGATTGGGCAGCCCAGAGCCGGGTGGAGGGCGCCCCCACTCTCCGCGCCTACACGACCTACTCCCTGTTCCTTGGCGCGGCAGCCCCGCACCTCGCCGCAGGCTGGCGCCGCCAACCAGAGAGGAGTGGACAGCATACCTGCGAGTAGCACGGTGGTGGTGGGGAGTGGGGATCACTTTGGAGTCTCTCCCATACCCACAGCCAATGGTAGAGATGGTTATCACTGCTTCTCTGGCCTCACTCTCGCTCCTACCGGGGGTTTTGACTACCTGTTCATTTTGATACTTTGAGTATAAAAAAGGGCGTAGGATGCAAGGCAGTGTCTTGTAAACAATGGGTTCCAAATTGGATATGTGGACTCAAGTGAAGCTGGATGACGGTGATGATGATAGTAATAATAACAACCCTAACATTTCCATGGCGCATGTTATTTGCTGGGCACTTTTCTAAGTGCTTCACAAATATTAATTCACAAATACAGGAAACAGCTGCCATAAGGATGTCAGTATGTCCCGGGGAAAGTATGGACAAGCAACATCAGTTCTGAGACTGGAGAGACTTTCATCTGGAAGGCACGGTGTTGCTGTAAAGAGGTTCAAATTAGAGTGGAGAGAGATTATCGGAAATTAAAATTGTTCGCACCTGCCGTTTCTTCTTCCATATTCTTTAGTCTTCCCGCCATTTTCTCCCAACAGAAAATCGAAACTTTCTAAGTAAAAACAACCACTATAAATCAGGATGCCAGCAGAACTTTGTCCCACCACCATAAAAGGAGCCCCACTAAACACCTAGATAGACTATGAGTAGAAATTAATAGTATAGTTTATATTTGACTTCGATTGTGAGTATGTAACCATTTTCCTGTAGGTAGTCCCTCCTAGTTCTACCCTCTTATGTCGCTGTCCTATGCTGACAGAACCTGTTGAAGAGAAATTTAGCTTGGTGGACAAGTAAAGACCCCAATGACAGCTTGACCCACTCTGAACAGACTTATTAATGTTTTATACCTGTGACTTTCAACTGGTGTGCTGCAAGAACTTTTAAAACATGCAGTACCTGACAATTTAGTCAGGGGCATTGATCTCTTTTCCCTGAGATTGTTAAATTAAAGAGAAAAAAAGAACAGCCAACACAACAATATGTGTCTGGTATGAATGAATGAAAGCTATACCTATTTTTTGTGTCACATAGGCAAAAAATATATTTTTGGTGTACCACAGAATGTTAGTACTAATAATTAGTTTACATGTGCCGTAAGATGAAAAAGGTTGAAAATCTCTGCCGTAGAGTTGCTGACCTGAAGTCATTGACTATGTACAGCCCAAGACCCAAGAAGGAAATTAGCTCAGTTTTCTCCAGTTTATATCAATGGACAAGCCATTGATTAATTTTTTTATTGAAAAGGTGGGCTGGGCATTGGTGGAGCACACAGACTGTGTGAGGATGGTTCTTTCACTAGTATCCCTCTGCAAACATCAGAAGTACATGGAGACGTCCACCCATCATTCCACTCGCTCACTTTCTGTAGCTGTGGCTTTTGCCAATGCGGAAGTTCCATTAAGACTGGTCATTCTGCTCTGGCTAGTATGGCTCAGTGGATCGAGTGCTAGCCTGCGAATCGAAAGGTCATTTGTTTGATTCCCACTCAGGACACATGCCTGGGTTGTGAGCCAGGTCCCCAACTGGGGAAGCGTGAGAGACAACCGATCAATGTATCTCTCACATGCTTCTGTCCCTCTCTTTCTCACTCCCCTCCTCTCTCTCTAAAAGTAAATAAGTAAAATCTTAAAAAAAAAAAAAAGAAACAGATTGGCCACTTTTTCACTCCACAGAAGAAAGGCTATTTTAGCCAGAGAACTAGGCTGACCCAAGAGGATTTCTTAAATGATCAACCCTGGTCACATCACACTAAACTCAGCCCTCTGGAAGGATGAGAAGTGAAAAAAGAATCTAGATCCCGACATCCACTCGAATCTTGTGCACAGGAACTGGTAATGTATCCATCTGTCTCCTGTCTCACCCAGTAAGGCTTTTCTTCCTTCTGTCTCCTGAAACGTATTTCTTCTCTGGCCACTCCTACTCAGCTAGCACTCAAGACTCAACTAAAGTTATATCATCCTCCACAAGGCCTGCGGCCCTAACTCTCCCTGGAAAGGGTAGCGATCCCTTTGCCCATGTAATATCCTCATTAAGGAACTAAGCAACAGCATTCTAGTGATCAGCTTACATGGCTGTCACTCCAACTAATTCTCCCCCATGCCTGGCTTAGTAATTAAAACGCATAGGTACTCAGTTAAACTTGAACTGATTGACTAAAATCCGTAACAGGACTGGGCCAAACTCTTACCCTGGGGACACGGCATCCTCCAGTTCCAGGCCGGATGGACGTTTGGAGTGGGTCAAAGCGATTATCCATCCATCCATCCAATCCAACAATGAATGGGTAGTCTCAGTATGCCAGGCTCTGTAAGGTAAAAGAGAAAAGTAAGCTCTGGTTAGAAGATGTGTTATTCTACCTTGATAAGCTCTCTCTTAAATGTACACAAGATGAAATTGCGCAGCTGATTTAGAAAAAAAGTTTGACAGTCCCTCAGTTAAACACAGAGATACCATATGACCCAATCATTCCTCTCCTGGCTATATGTCCAATAGAATTAAGAACGTTTGCCCCCACACAAACTTATACACCAATTTTCACAGCAGCATCATTCAGAATAGTTGAAAAAGGCAAACAACTCAAAGTCCATCCACGGATGAATGGATAAATAAAATGTAGCATAACCACAGAATGGAATATTAGCCACAAAAAGGAATGAATACTGATACATACTACAATATGGATGAACCTTGGGAACGTTATGCGATGTGAAAGAAGCCAGACACAAAAGGCCACACACAGTGCGATTGCATTTTGATGAAACATCTACGGTAGCTAAGTACTTAAAGGCAGAAAACAGATTGGCAGTTGTCGGGGGTGGGGTGGGGAAAGCAGGCAGTGACTGGTTTAATGGATGTGGAGTTTCCTTTTGGAGCCGTGAAAATGTTGTGGAATTAGCCTGTGGTTATGGTTACACAACTTTGTGAACAGTTAAAAAAACCAACCACTGAATTGTTTTAAAAGTTGCACATAGCCTGTATTCCGAGAGTGCGGAAACCGTCATTGGAGACGGACGCATTAGTGACATCCTAAAGTGTGGTAGCTAAAAGTATGAAAGTGTGGAGGGACAGAAAAGCCTACAAAAAACAAAAGTTGCCTTGCCCCTCCCCCGCCCCCCTCGCACTCCCACCTTCAGCAACCCAGAGGGCTTTCCTCCTCAGGTTTGCATTGCCCCGCGGGAGAGCCCATGCTGGTGGAAAGGTTCTTTACTGAGGCGGTCCACAAGGAAGCCACTCGGCACGGGTGGCTATTAAACACTCCCAATGTAGTCAGTGCAACTGAAGAACTGAATTTTAAATTGTACTTATATTTAAATCATGGTGTGTGGCCACTGACTATGCTCCCTGCAGTGCGTAGCTTCTGCTGGGTTAAAAGACTGGAGCCATCTTAACCGGCAGCTTGGAAAAATACTGGAGGACATGGGCCTGGGACGGTCTCTGTCTTTATGGCCCACAGCCCAGCTCACGCGTAAATCCACTAGAAATCCTTCAGTAAGACCTCGTGGCTCCCACCCTTCTTCTCCTTTCTGTGAACTCAATGAACTTCGGTCAGTTGCAATGTTTAGTTTTGTCTTTATGGCAAAGTGCTTCCATTCCACAAATATTTATGGACCAAGCACTTTGTGGAATTCTGGGAAGAAAAAGGAGTGCAGACAATGTGTCCAAATTCCAAAGGGTTGGTCTTGACAAGGCTGAAAAGAAGACGAAACAAGAGAAATTCCCTGCAAGGACCTGGCTTCTTCTGCATTCCCCTCCAAACTTCCCCTCTCACACACAGTCTATACGCTTCCTAGTGGGAAATCTTGCCGGTGAGATGCTGAAGTGATGCTGAACCTTTATTTAGATTTCCTGTTTCCAGCTCAAGCCTTTCAATGTCCTTAAGTCCTTTAGTACACCTTCCAATTCATGTCGATCTTTCCCTCCCGTGAGCTGAACTTTCATTGAACGTGAACTGGCAGAATGTAATGACTTTCTATGTGTTTTCCCGTAATGTGGTGCCCCACAGCAAGATTCATTTGTTGTAAAATGAATATTTTGTGCCAGAAAATTTTGTGGATTTACACACACACACACACACACACACACACACACACACACACAAGACAGGGTCCCTGAGCCACTGAGAGCCTGGTGAGGAGGCTCACAAGTTGTGAGTGTGGCTTAGATGTGTCGGAGGTTCGCAGAAAGCACAGAGCAAGGAGCCGCTGATGTGGCCCGTCAGAAATTCTTTGCTCTGTGCTGGTCTTCGAGGCTGTCACCCCAGCCCAGCACAGGGCCATCACACCTGTTAACCTTCAGGGCTTTCCAGTCCTTAGCTCCGCAATGCCTACTGGCTCTTCTGGTTGACGTCCTTCCTTTCTTTCCACTGACCGATGCAGTGACATCAGGCTCTCAGGGGTGGTCGTCAGCTGTGCAGATGAGGGATGGACATCCCTGTGAGATGGAGACCACTCTTCTGGTCCCTCCTGTCCGCGCTGTTGAAAGAGATCACATTCTAGGAATGCAGCACTGAAAAGCTAGCTAGAGGAGACCGGGGTGGAAGATGTGCTATTCCACTCCACCAGGTTGCTGTGGGATTCTGATGAGATCATGCACCTGAGACTCCTTTGTAATCTATGCACAGGGATCAGTTACTTTTATTAGTCCCGTTTGACAGAAAGAAAACTAAAGAAGAGGAAAGTGAAATGACATCCCAAGATAAAGAGTCCCCAGGGAAGTGTTGTTGGCAGGGGTGGGGGCAGTGCTGGCTTGAGGGGGCCCGGGAGGGGACACCAGCTCTGCCAGCTCCTCACTGCATGACCTGGGTCGGTTCCGATCCCCAGTTCCTCGTTTATCGAGTAGGGATAATCATACACCTACTTCGGAGGATTTGGTGAGCCACAAATGAGCAGATGCCTGTGAGCTTAGCTCTGTGCCTGGCACACAGCAGGTACTTGGTAAATAACTCTGCCTATTATTATTAGTTTACTACACAGATGTTTGTAGCAGAGCCACAGGTCTCCTGGGTCTCAGCCCCTCTCTGCTCTAGAAATAAGTGATAAGAAAACATTTTCCAGGTGAGCTCGCCAGAGGATAGAGTGATATGTTGGAGTTCCTGGCTTTCAAGAGATGACATGGCGGGTGGGGAAGAGCACGGACTCAGGAGTCAGGAGGCCTGGGTTTGAGTCCTGGTCCAGCCACCAATGGCTGTAAGACCCTTGGCAAGTTACGTAGCTTCTCTGTGCCTCAGTTTCTTCCTTTCTAAACTGGGTTCTTGTGAGGAGTGAGTTCACGCACAGCCAGTGTGTGGGACAGTGCCTGGCACATAGTGTAAAGACTTGTTAAGTACTATTCATGTAATTATTTTGAATTCATTTAACATCAAAGATAAAATTTGTTCTTAAAAATTCCAGTTGGCTTTTATTGGAAGGGGCCTGCATTGGGAGAAACATAAAGGGGCCTGGAGAATGATCTTCGTGCCCTTACCTGTGATGTTCCCTTTGCCTGAAATTCCCCATTTTTGACCCATAAAACCACACCTGTTTTCCACTGCCATGGGCCAGGGTTCCTTTGCTCATGCTCCTGTCCTTCAAATAGGACTCCGCTCCTTTCTACTCACCTGTGTATTTCCTGACAGCCTCAGTAAATGTGCCTTCGATGGAAAGGTGATGGAGAATGAGGGGGAAGATTTTAAACTCTCATGGTTTGCAGACAAATACAGAACTGGAGTGCATGGTGGGGGCCGATGTCCTCCCTGTCGGGGGATGAAGAGGCTGGTAGAGGATTTAGGGAGAAGGGGTCCCTCAACACTAGGAGGGAAAAAACACAAAGAATAACAGTCCAATCTTTAACTAGAAGGGGCTGCAGCCCCCATGGCCGCATCCCCCTGCGGTGGGAGAAGGAATTGAGAGTGACCCACCATGGGCGTGGGCCACGGATCCAGGACGACCTCTGTCCGAATCCCAGTTCTGTCATTCAACAGCTGTCTGGCCTGCGAACCACATAACTCGGCCAGTTTTATCACCTGCAAAGTGAGGGTGAGAACAGCCTCAAGGGGTCACTTTGATGATTACATAAGACAAATAGTACGATGCCCAGCACTTAGACAATGCTCATTTAATGGTTAAGTGAATGAAAAAGGGTTAAAAACAACGACAGTACCCTTGCTGGAGGAAGCCGTGCTGTCCTGAAAGCACAGCATTGCTTCACGTTGTCCACTGCTTGTCGTTACCCGCATCCCAGTCGCCAGACCCACAGGGAGGCCTTCACGCGGCTTCTCAGGCCCTCGGTCTGAGGTTCATCAGCAGCCCTGACGCCCAGACGGGAGGGGAGTCAGCCAAGCCTCTCCCCAGGCCCCTCTCCTCTCCAGCTGGCACAGAAACGCTCCACATTTGCAGCCTCCACAGCAATCACGAGAACCTACTCCCTTTTATTGTTTTTCTTTTCCTAACGATGGAGCAATCACACGATTTCAACAGGAAAAACAACTCTGGAATCAAAGACCATCTGGATGGAGCCAGGACTTTCTGGTCCCCATGTCTGAGCCCCTGGAGAGAAAAGACACTGGATGCCGGCGGGCTGGGGGATGAGCTGGACCAGCAGCACAGCCCACACATGCTCACTCCCGCCTGGCCCACTGAGCAGGTTGTTTCAGGACTAAAAACAGCCTGCTTCCAACAAACCAGGAGCTCATGTTTACTGATTGCTAGGAACCAAGCACTTTACGGGCATCACCCTAGCTTAACCATCACAGCAATCCAAGAGGAGTATTTGTTATCTTCATTATATACCAGTGATATATGAGGCTCAGAGAGGTTAAGGAGTCTCTTGGGAGCACACAGCAGTCAGGGGCTTCACTAGCATTCTGCCCTTTTTGCAAGCTCCCAGAGCCTGTATGTTTATCAATCAACTAGCTCCTGGTACAGCGGTGCTTCCAAACCCTGGGATCTTGTGGAAATGCAGATTCTGATTCAATAGGTCCTTGGTGCAGCCGGGGACTCTGCATTTCTAACAAACTTCCAGGGGATGCTGCAGCTCCAGGGACTTTAGTTGCAAGAGTAACACCAGTGGTCTTGACCTTGGCTGCACCCTGGAATCCCCTAAAAACTTTCAGATTGCTGACACCTAGGCCCCACCTAGAGGTTCTAATTTCACAGACCTGGTGTGCGGCCTCCACTCTATTCCTCTGCACAAGACTTTTAAAGCTCCCGGTGATGGAATGTGCCACCAGGACTGAGGCCACCCCTCTGACAGGAGGCAGTGTCTGCAGGCTCCCGAGGACATGGAGTCACCCTGTCCTCCCCTTTCCAGACCATAGAGGCATCTATGGCTGGGCTTTGAGGTCCCCTGGGAAGAGACCTTGGAAGAGGCCAGAGCCACCACCTGTTTCCTTGAAATAGTTCGCAGCTGTGCTGGGTGACCTCACCACTCTGGCTCCGTGGGGGCCAAGCTGCGATCTGGAAAGCCCTCTTCCCACATGATTTAGTCAAATGGGTTTCAGGCACCCTCCTGTGTCGGGGCAGCAGCCGAGGGAGTGACTGCCCAGTGGAGCCAGGGCCGAGCCAGGAGGGGGCTTCTGGGAAGGAGCTGCGCCCCAACCCCACCCCACCCCACCACGGGAACCCCATGAGCTGGGAGCTCCGCTGGCGGCCTTATTCCTCTCCTCCCTCTCAACACTTGGGAATGGATGGAATCACAAGTTCTCCTCCTCTTCCCTTTAAGTGATGTATAAATAAACAAACATTGAAGTATGTAAGTAGAAGGCCAAGGCCCCTCCTCTTCCCCTCACACTTCCCAGAGGCAACCAGAGGTAGCCGTTGGGCTCACGTCCTTACAAGTCTTCTGCACATGGCTGTATCTACACACACACACACACGTGTGGTACCGATTTATGAGCAAACACCATCGTGTGATACTATTCTGAACACAGTGCTGGGCGTCTTTTCCGCGTACTGGGTATACACTTACACATTATTTTGGTGTGCTTCAAACTTGGCTGGAAATCAGAATCTCTTGGGCCCGCTTCTTAAACATGAAGACTCACCCCAGACCTGCTGAATCAGAATTTCAGAGAGAGAGGCCTGGGAAGTTTTTACAAAATTGTATTTTTAGTAACTCGGGTGGCTTAAAACTTTTTTTTTTTTACTTAAAAAATTGAGACATAATTGACACATTGTATACTTTTTTATGTGTCCAATAACTCAGGGGGCTCTTAATAGTCCCACTTGTCTGACAGAAGGATGCATCATTGTTTGTTAGCCAGTCTCCAAATGTTGATCATTTAGCTTATTTCCAGCTTCTTTCTTCCTGCTGCGAACAATACTACAAACATCCGCGTGTTGTCCCGGTGCCCATGTGGGTGTTTCTGTGGGTGTTTCTGTAGGATTGTTTCCAAGGAGTGTCAGCACTAAGTCCCGGGCTCACCTGGAAGTTCTTTCTCCTTAAGAGTGTCCATTCATACTTGAGTCATGCAACCTGATGGCAGCCCAGAAACTGAAAACCTACTTAGTCAAGACCAGTACTGTCCAATGGAAATACAATGGGAGTCACAGACATCATTTAAAATTTTCAGCCGCCGTATTCATTTAAATAATATATTTTATTTAATCTGATATATCAAAAAATCTCAACAGATCAAATGAAAATTACGAATGAAATATTTCATAGGTGTCTTTGAAAGTTAGTGTGACTTTTACATCCCACAGACTAGCCGCATACCAAATATCGAGTAGGCACACAGAACAAATGGTATCTAATGGGACAGTGCCAATCTGGACCTTTCATTTGACTGGGGAGATATTTGGAGGAGGCAAGGTGCACACAGTTGTGGAGCAGCTACAACCTACCTGTCTCTGAAGAAGCACTTAACACCCAGCACTGCTAACTGCTCACAAAGAAGCACGCGGAGATGGGGCGAGAGTTTTGCAGAGGACTAAACCGAATGATAATTCGAGTTGAAGACATTTTCTCTTCAGAACAAGTCTTTGCGGAAGGCCGGGGATGGGTCATTATGATGCCTGTTACTTGGACTGCAGGTCGATCCTTGTCTAAGACCACCCAGACGACAGAGGCAGAACTGGAGTCGCGTCTTCAGATTCTAGGGCCTGTGCTTTTCTTTCATCACATAGACCTCTCTGAGACAGTTATTGAAAGCTCGTCCTTACAGTAGTGGTTCAGGGAGATCTGGCAACGAATTAGGTGAATTATTAAAAGACACATCATCAATCTAATCTAAATGACATGCTGTTCAGTAGACTTGTGGTTAAAAACATGTTCGCTAGTGTCCCCTGGTGGACATGGAAGTTATTGCAAGCCGCTGGGAACTGCATTTGCAGGCCTTCCTGTTCATTAACTGAGTATATAAAAATATGACAATTATTAAATGGAAGTCCTTGAAATTAAAAAAAAAAATTCATTCCTTACACTGGGAAAAGTTGGAGATCACTGCAGTAATTCTTCCATCTTAAACTGTCAGAAGGACAGACACAAACATCCTAGGGTTCTGCTTCAGATGTCTTTTAAAAAAATTGAAATATAATTAACATGTAACATTATATATTAGTTTCAGGTATACAATGCAATGATCTGGTATTTGTATGTATTTCAAAATAAGTATCACAATATGTCTAGTTAACAGCTGTCATCACACATACCTACAAAATAATTTTTTCTTGTGATAAGAACTTGTAAGATTTACTGTTTTAGCAACTTTCAAATATGCGATACAGTATTATTAACTATACTCGCCACACTGTGCATTATGTCCCCGTGACTTATTTCTTTTATAATCAGAAACTTTCATCTTTTGGTTCCCTTCTCCCATTCACCCACCCCCACCCCAGCCCACCCCTTGCCTCCAGCAACCACCAATCTGTTTGTATCTATGAGCTCAGTTTTTGTTGTTGTTGTTTGTTCTAGATTCCGCACATAAGTAAGGTCATACAGTGCTTGTCTTTCTCTGTCTGACTTATTTCACTTAGGATGATACCCTCAGGTCCATCCAGCGTTGTTGAAAATTGCAAGATTTCATTCTTTTTTGTTGTTGTTTTTGTTTTTTTACGGCTGAGTAATATTCCGGTGCGTGTGCACGTGCATGTGTGTGTGTATCACATCTTCTTTATCTGTTCACCCACCAATGAACATTTAGGGAGTTTCCATGTGTTGGCTATGGTAAACGAGGCTGCAGTGAGCACGGGGTGTGGATATCTTTTTTTTAAAGCATGTGTAATTGTCTTTGGTCATATCGCAGTTTCTAAGTTTCCTGGGGGGCGGGGGCGGGGGTGTTAGTGTGTCTGTTCTCTAGCTAGGCTCTCAGGTGCTCCGGAGGGAAAGCCTTGAGCTCCCAATTTAAAGCTGTGGACATACTGGGCACTTGAATGAGGGTTGTTGATTGCCTTGAAAAAAAGTCATTTAAGAGTACAAGACAAATACTGTGTTTGTAATGGAATCTATTGATTTTGTCTGCCCAGAATCCCTTTCTCCTCCAACCCAAACAGTCTTAATGAGGCTGTTAATCAAGTGCCCTGCCTTCCCCTGGGCAAGGGGTGGGCCTAGAGATTTGAATCTTTAGAGAGTGAGGGAAGGTGCTACCTCTCTCCAAAAGCTGGGCTAACAACTTTAATTAGCTGGGCTGTGAGAGCTGTGTGATGCTGAGACCTACCCCACACCCTAATGACAAACTTGTTTTACATTACTTCCAGAATACATCTTAAATATAAAGTATTACCTTTCCATTTAATTCTGCTTCAGTTTGGAAATTTGATCAGGCTTTCTTGAGCATTAAAAGAACGCAAAGCTTCTAAGTTGCTAAATATAAAACTAGCTCTTTCTCCCTGGAGCTCAAAAATGACAAGCAATAGCGAATTTGATAAAAATTGTCTTTTGGAAATGTTACACTACAGTTTGTTCATCTCTGAGGGTTTGGGGCACCAGCAAGGACTGTTACGAGAGCTCACAGAGAGGCCCTTTGTAAAGACAGTGGATCGGCTTCCAACGGGGGGGAGCCCATTCCAGCTGGAAGACTAGCCATTTCTTGTGTGTGGCTGCATGGTGTCTGTCATACTCTCCGAGGGCCACACAGCTTATTCAACCAGTCCTCGCTGACAGGCGCCTCACTGATTCCCACTCTGCTACTGTCCACAGTACTGCAACCCCGTATACCCTACCCTCACTGGGGACCAGGGCATATCACTGCCAAAGGGGTGGAGATGGGTTCTTTGCAGGGGCAGAGAAATATTTCTCTTTTGACTTATACAACACAGACATACATCAAGTATATAAACAGACATTCTGTCTGTGGCATTAAAATTTCATGAGTGTGGAGAGGGGGTAATTAGGGGAAAAAGTATCTAAATGGTTCCTCAGGATGTTAACAATGAAAACAAAAGTGGAGACACACAAACACTGCTTTCTCCCAGCTCCCATGGTCAAGGGGACACGGAATCTCAAGGACTGGCTTCCACCTGGCCCTGTGCACATCAAGGTGAGCAACGTTGGGAGGCCGGTGGCAGGCGGCAAAGGCCACGGTCAGAGATCTCCCGGGGTTTGTAGTCTTTAGACCGCCGGCGATCAGGCCCCGCGGCGTCCCTCCAGCAGCAGGGGACCCTGCAAGCCGCTCTCAGACTCGCCACCGGAGTGGGGTCAGCGAGTGAACCCACGTCGCCGTCCAGTGACAGTCTTAGCTCGTTCTTGACTACGGAAATACTTTCAGTATTAACAGTTTTCTCTTGATTTTAGAGTATCTAGATTGTTTTAAAAAAGTCCTTGCAAATATTGTCACTCAGTAAACGTCTATTCTTTCCTTCCCACTCATGTATCATTTGCCTCCAAGAACAGTCAGTCTAGGGCAACTCTCTACCTCTTTTTATGGGATTACAATCGAAGGGGTAATGAATGTGCTAACCGAGTTCTCAGTTCTTCAATGTTCTCAGCCAAAATAAAAATAATAAAAAAATAAAAGGATAAATTTGGGAGGCGATGGGCGTGCTGATTAACTAGATGGGAAAAACCCTTTCACGCTGTTCACATATATCAAATCGCCACGAGGTACACTTTAAATATCTTAGAATGGAGGTGTTAATTATACCCCAATAAAGCTGAACTTTAGAGGGAAGGGAATTTCAGGGAAAAAGGGAGGGGATTCTAGGAACAAGTATAAAGGACACATGGACAAAAACTAAGGGGGGTGGAAAGGGGAGGGAGGGGGGAGCACTGGGGAGTGGTATGGGATGGGAGTAAAGAAAAAAAAAAGCTGAACTTTAAAAGCACCTCCAATTAAAAAAATAATTATCGCGGGCTGTTCTCTAGCTCGGGGCTGGTTAACGCACCGCAGCTTTCAGCTCCCGAACACCCTGGGGCCCGGGCGTGGCTCCTCCTCCCTCGCAGCAGCGCCCTTTTCTGGGCTCGGGCAGAGCGGAGGAGGCCGCTGGGCTCCCGACACCCAGCTGCTCCCTTTCCGGGCGTCGGCCGAGCGCCCCCCTCCGCGGCGACGGCGGCTGGCTGACGGCGGACCCCGGGGCTGACCCGGCTTCCTGCGTCTGCCTCCAGGAGACGGTTTCTGTTCCCGTCCAGCAGGAGCCGAGCCAGGTTGGAGGGCTGGCCGGCTGGGCGGGTCCCGCAAAGCAAGAGAGGTCAGAAAATGTCACCAAAATGCCAAAGCCACCCTTGAAAACGACCAGACGGAGAAACGGGTGTTTACAAGAATTCCTCTGGGGGAGAGCACGCCTTGCGACTGGACCGGGTGCTTCAGGTGTGTCCGCGGGAGGCACAGGTCCGCTCACCCCCATGGGCCGGCCCCCAGGACCCCAGTCCTCCTTTCCCTCGCTGTTCTGCATAATGCAAGTTTCATACCACACGTAAATTGTGTATCTGCACGTGTACTGCGGTCCTCGCACTATCTAAGACCGTTTCACAAACCTTCCCCCAACTAAGAACCAATTTTCTGCCCCTCGGGGCTGTCTTACCCTCACTGGGAATGCACGGTGTACCGTGACTGTATTCATTTTCAAGGACTATTGTTAAAAAGTACCACCACCTTGGTGGCTTCAGACCACAGGAACTGACCCTCTTCCAATTCTGGGGCCAGGGGCCCCGCTGCCCGCAGAGGCCCTAGGGGAGATTCTTTCCTGCCTCAAGGGCTTCTGGTGGCTCCAGGCGTTTGCTGGCTCCTGGCGGCCTCACACTCCAGTCTGTCTTGGCCTTCGCCAGGATTCGTCGCCTCTTCTTCTGCCTGTGACAAATCTCTCACTCAGCCTTTAAGGACACCTGTCATCAGATTTAGGGCCTACTCCAATAATTCACAGTAGCCCACCTCTTTTCCCAATAAGGCCACATTTACATGAAAATGTCTTGTTGGGAGCCACCACCGAACCCACTACAATGACTGAAATATTTTGGGTGGCAGAGGACATACCTCTTGCGTCAGCGACACGAGCAAGGAGGCTTTGTGCACACTTCACAGCTGGCAGGGCTGGCCAGAGGACGCACAGAATTTTGCCTTCTCTCCGACGTGGCCCTTTGGCGCCCTCTAGTGGAATTGATAGCAACACACAACCCTAATTTTCAGAGGAAACAATTCACAGGGGTTTCATATGATTAGCTTGTGTGAGACGTTGAGACAGAAATTCAACGACAAGGAAAGGAACTTGGAGCGTCCCTATAATAACCCAGTACAACTTACTGCCCACCCTCTGAGAGAAGCGATGCCTGTCGGAGAAAAAGAGAACCGACCACCCGTGTGTGCGTCCAGATTCTTCTCTGCACTGCCCTCCCCTTTGCAGGAACAGGACAACAGAGGCAGGCCACCTGGGGCAGGCAGAGAAGTAAAGACAGTCACGTGTCACCCGGTCACAAAATCCCAAGATAAGAAGAGGCTTAATAGTACGTAAGACTTTTTGAAAACACCTACGTGAATTCCTAAACTAGATTCCTGGACAGGTTTTCAGCATTATGTTCCCATGACAGTATCCACTTACTGGATGAAGACATGTGGGGAGGCCCATTTCCCAAATAACTGTATGCACATGGAGATGGCAGCCCCTCGGAGTCCTTCCGCTATCCAGGGATCCCCCACCTCCATCAGAGCTCCCCACTCCCCTGGCACGCGTTCTCCCGTGTGCAAAGCCCCATCCAGGCAGTACTGAGTGGAACTGCTACTCAGAGGTTGTCTTGGTTTCTTTTCGGTGGTGGCTCATGTACTAATGCTTCTTGCTCTTCCCTTTGCCGAGGGCTTTGCCACTTCAGTGGCCCCCTCTTTCTGGATTGCAGGGGCCCCTTTGTGGGGTGGGATTTGTCATGCCTGGGCCCTGCCTATGCCATGACAGCAACTCACTGGCCTCTCCCTCCCCAAGAGCTGTTTTCCCGCAGGGGCTTCTCCTGCCTGTGCAGGTCTGGGGAGGGGAGGGCTGAGGCAGGGGAAGTCACACAATCGTAAACCCTTCCAGTGCATCTGCATGTAAGCAGGTTTCCTCCAGAGCCGACTTTGGGTCTTAAATGTCTTTTAGGTACTTCTAAGTCCACCCATGGATGCAAACATTAATCGAATTGATTTGTGTGTCTGTTGGACATTGAGCTAAGCTCTGGGCACACACTGGTGAAGG
>PVKM010008975.1:0-37826 GCA_004027735.1 Carollia perspicillata | reverse complement strand
TAAATGGGAACTTCTCCATTTACTAGTATTTTAAATAGAGCTCTCTCACGTAGCAAGCAAGCGATTATGGAGTTTGACTGAGTTTTGTGATAAACTACAGAATGGCTAGACGATAGGAAGCAGATTTGTAATGAGTGGCGGCTCCAAGTAACAGAAAGGTTAGTGGAATTTGTTGATGTAGAAGCAGGGGGCTTTTGCTGCATTTTTCTAACTGGGAGGCAAACATGAACCAAGTAAATTTTCAGGTGATTACATTTTACCTGAGACTTACTTATAGAACTGGGTATAGGGTCTGTGCACAGGTACCCCAAACTGACCAAATATTTGGGAATTTAATTGTTATTTTATGAGACAGAAAAATGGAAGTGCACCTGCATTGCCAAGGGAAGTTCAGCTTTTTTACACATGGTATTTGTATCCATAAATTGAAAACTTCATAACATTATTTCTATAATTATTGTTAGTTCACCATTTATATTGTAGCTCATAATATTGATAGCTAAACATTCTTTTCATTGGTATTTCCTACAAAAATGTTTTTTTCTTACAAATTCTTTGTGGAGGAAAATAAACACGTAAATGACAGAAAAGGCTCAATTGGAAAAGTGACAAAGGTGGGTTTAAATAATATTTCTAGAGTTAATATGAATTATTCCCTCCCATCATCAAAGTAACTAGTATAAAACTTTATAGTTCATTTGTAAAATTGACATAAATTATAGTGGTAGCTAAAATATTAAATCAGTTTTACTATTCATTTAATTATTATTTATTAAATTTATGTTCTCTCTCCTTTTTTTATTGTTCTTCAATTACCATTATCCCAATTTTCCCCCCATTGCACTCCTCTGCCCCACCCTATCCCTCAGTCAATCCCCACCCTGTTGTCCATCGCCATGGATCCTTTATATGTGTTCTTTGGCTAGATTATTCCGTATCCCTCCTCCCCTCTGGGCACTGTCAGTTTGCTCCTTATTTCCATGTCTCTGGTTCTATTTTCCTCATCTGTTTCTTTTGTTCATTAGATTCCCCTTAAAGGTGAGATCATATGGTGTTTGTCTTTCACTGTCTGGCTTATTTCACTTATAATAATGCTCTCCAGATCCATCCATGCTGTGGCAAAGGGTAATAGCTCCTTCCTTCTTTCTGCTGTATAGTATTCCATCATGTAAATGTACCATAGTTTTTTTATCCACAATTTACTGATGGACACTTAGGTTGTTTTCAGCACTTGGCTATTGTAAATAACACTGCTATGAACATTGGGGCACATAGGTTCTTTTGAATTTGTGTTTCAGGATTCTTAGGGTATAATCCCAGCAGTGAGATCACTGGATCAAAAGGCAGTTCCATCTTTAGTTTTTTGAGGAAGTTCCATACACAGTGGTTGCTCCAGTCTGTATTCCCACCTACAGTGCCCTAGGTTTTCCTTTTCCCCACATCCTTGCCTGCATTTGTGGTTTGTTGATGGGTTAATGTTTGCTTTCAGTGAAGTCTCTGACGTGGCTTACCCTAACTTTGTAAGATGCAGCTCAGGCAGTGCTTAGAGGAAAATGAATAGCTATAGATGTCTATGAGAAATACAAAGTTTCTGCATGATACTTTTCCAATGGACTAACCATCATTGTTCATGAGTGCAGATTTCAGTCCACTCTCTATGCCAGTTTACATGGATGTCACACAAACCATCCTCATTATATTGAAGATGGCTGGATATATTCCAGGCAGATTTCATATAAAGTCCACATGTCAATGGCAATTTCCATTTTTAATATAAAAATTTTGTGTGAAATAATGCTATATTTTATAATAAAAGAGTTCTTGATAGTATCTGAAAATTGATATTGCTATTTGCAAAGATACATTAAATAAATATGGCAGGGTCATACTATTACTCACTCACAAATTTGTTATCAAACAGTGCTTCCAAAATTTATGGGAATTTGAATTTGTTAAATCTCTCCTCAGAAAGACTAGGGATATATAGAATAAAACCATTATTTATATAAAGGTAGGTTTTCTGATATCTGTTCATGGGAGTTAAGCAAATCTAGTCAGAAGTACTGGTGATCAAGAAGATAATTAAATTGTATGTTAGTTCAAAATTAAAGATTTCAAGAATTCAAAGTTAGTGTTAGAGAAAGAGTACAAAGCTCTAGATTTTTTAGAATGCCATTTAAGAGAACATTATGCTAAGTGAAATAAGCCAGTTGAAGAAAGACAAATGCCATCTGATCTCACTCATATGTGGAATCTAATGAACAAACTGAACTAACTAGCAAAATAGAGACAGACTCATAGAGAGCAGATGACAGCTAAGGGGGTGGATAGGTTAGGAGTTGGAGAGATTGAGCAAAAAAGAAAGAGGACTCATGTACATGGACAATAGTGTGGTGATTACAGGTGGGAAGTGGGGTGTAAGGGAACTAAATGGTAATGAAAAAATACAATTAAAATTTAAAAAAATCACCAGACAAATCACAAAATGGCAAGACATGAGAAAGCAGAGAGTTCCTGAATTAGAATTTGAAATGAATTCAGAGTCACAAATACAGCAAAACGTATTAGGAATCCTTTTAAATGCCAAAGAACTAAAACCCAAGAACAGTTTCTATTTTATACAAACTCTAATTTCCAGCATCTGGCAGCTTACCCCAGAGGAGGCATCTATGTAGCTTTGTCAGAATACACTAAATGCCTTGCTCATGTCTGCCCTTGACATGGCAACCATTGATTCTGTAATTCTTAATACTTAGAACACAGAGTAGATCATTCATAACATCCCCAGTCACAGAGAAAATTTTATACATATATAACTATGGAAAATTTAAAGCATACATGAAGGAACAGAGTAAATACTTTAACATCTCAGCTTCCATCTTAAAAATTAATCATTTTTTCAATTTTTTTAGTCTTCTTCCCTACTTTTATTTTTATTTGTTTGTTACACTTAGATTTCTTTGGACTAGATAATTAAAGCAAATTTTAGACATTACACCTTTTTCACCTGTTTTATCATGTGTCTAAACATTGCAGGAGTTTTATATATTTTTAAATTGTCATTATTATACCCCCTCAAAGTTTGCAGTTTTTTCTTTATGTAACCTACTACCCAAAACTATCTTTAAAAAATCCATCAGTTGAAATCACAATTCAGCTATGCCACACATAGTAAGTTTTTGTTATCTTATAAGTCTCTTGAAAACTGTTACAACTTTATTTCATTTTTTATACATTTAATTTATATGTATATATACATCTTCTTCAATAGAAGGGAGACACTTTTATTAGTGCAGATAACAAAGCATAGTGATATTGATTATTTTATATTTTCAACCAAACCATTAGTCCCATAGAATACCCCTTATTTTATATTTGATTGATTTCTTCTTCCTGGTGAGATAGCCAGATAATAAACATTTCAGTCTTTCTATAAACATTTTAGTCTTTGTAGGCCTGACTCTGCCTTTGTAACTCTACATAGTAACTGAATATGTTGAGTGGTAGTTCAGTAAACTATATTTATGGACGCTGATATTTGAATTTCATATAATTTTTACGTCATGCAATAGTATTCTTTTAATATTTTCAACCATTTGAAAATGTCAAGTTCTCTTTTTTAGCTTGCAGATTATACAAAACAATGCACCGATGAGTCATTTTGGTAACTACTGCTGTATCCCTTACTATGTAAAAACTGTATGAGATTTTAATTACTTTTTTAGGCAAAAAACTTCATAAGTGTTACATTATAATTTTTACTGAGTGAAGTCATAAGTTGCCTCCTGTGTGCTTGTCCCATTCTTTGTAATGCTGACTGTACTCCGTCTGATCACCTTCTTACAAACATCTCATGGGCCTTTCATTTATTGACATTCGTTCTGTTGATGACTGTTGGCTCATTGTTTCCCTTAGATAAATAAGCTTGTGATTGTCTAATTCATCTCTTTTTCCTGCACTTATTGTAAGTCACTCTTTTAAAGAGAACTTTGCTTCACCAATCACATGCCTATATTCATGTTGCCAGGTTGCCATTATTTCTTGTTGAAGGTGAATTTTCCAATGCGTTCCTAGATTCAATGTCTGGTGAACTCTCACAAAATATAGCTGGCCCTTGAACAACATAGGTTAGGTAAAATGCATGGGTCCACTTATATCCACATTTTTTCAATGAATACTGTAATTTGCTTCTTTTCTTTATGATTTTCTTAACATCTTATTTTCTCTATCTTATTTTATTATAAAAATAAAGTATAAAATAACAACATACAAAATATGTGTTAATGGACTGCTTGTATTTTCTGTAAGGCTTTCTTCTGGTCAATATTTGGCTGTTAGTATGATTTTACCGATATGTGGAATGTAATAAAAGTAAACCAGACTCGTATATACAGAGAACAGACTGACAACTTGCCATAGTGGAGCTGGGCCAGAGGACTGGGAGAAATAGGTGAAAACAGTAAGAAAAAAAAAAAGAAAACAACAAAAACAAAACACGCCATAGACACAGACATCAGTATAGTGATTACCAGAGGAAAAGGGGTAGGGGTAGGGAGAAGAGGATGAATGGTAGATAAATGGTGACAGAAAGAGCTTAGATTTCAATGGTGAATACGAAATGCAATGTACGGATAATGTATGATAGAATTATATACCTGAAACCTATATGATTTTATTAACAAATGTAACCTCAATATGTTCAATTAAAAAAAAACACAGCTGGCTACAGTAGTTAAATTTAGGAAGAGTCAAAAGTTATACATGTATTTTCAACATACCAGAGTGCAAGGGTCGCCTGTAATTCCATGAGTTTTATTATAAATCATTTGTGTTCTTGTGACAAATATTGACAAAATACTGTAACAATGACATTCTTTTAATGCCCCGAACACAAATATCTTTAGGTCTATCTGTATGAAATTAGTGTCGATTTTAGAGTTTTGTAACAGCAACAAACCTTGCCTATTTCCTGGAAGAAAACCAGTATTTTAAATGGTTAAATTAAAGACTGCAGTTTATTAGCTGGCACATCCTGGCCTGGAACACTTTAAAGTGGATGAGATTATATCATGATTAATAGGCTTACTGGGATTATTTTGCACTTACATTGAGCTTTTCCTTTAAGCTTCTCTGGAGATTTTGAATATTTAAATTACAAATCAAAATGGATCCTCAAAATTCACTGTGCTAATTAAATGAGTAAAGCAAATCACTATTAATCAACTAATTTTTTAAAAATATTTTATTTATTTATTTTTAGAAAGAGCAGAAGGGAAGGAGAAAGGGGGAGAAAAACATTAATGTGTGGTTGCCTCTGGTGCTCCCCGTACTGGGGACCTGTCCTGCAACCCAGGCATGTGCCCTCACCAGCAACACTTTTGTTTGCCTCCCACGCTCAATTCACTGAGCTACACCTGCAAGAGCTTAGTCAACTAATTTTAACAACTTTAAAAAATAGGCTCACTCCTTAGTTTTGCTTTTTCTAGTAAAATGCATATATGTTTCTGATCATCTAAAATGTTCATGCCATTTTGTATTTTGACATTACTTCATAATAAAATTCCTGTGTGAAAATAGATTTTTATGGCTCAATATATACAATGTGAATGAAGTTGGACATTTAATTTATTTTGTAAAAGTGTAAAAGCATGTTATTATATTTTTATTGTAATATTTCTTTCATGTCTTTCTCCCTTAATTTTCAAATAGACGGTATCATCTCATTTTTTCCACTTTCATATCAGTATTCATTTAAAATGATCATATTTTAATTTTTCTTTATATATATATATTTCTTACCATGGCTTTTTGGTGATTTCTTACTGGGTTCATTTTTTCTCTTAAATACTTTGTATCTCTCACTTTATTTATTTGTTCCTTCTAGAACTCCTTATAAGCAATACATTATTTCTCCTCAAGTTGTTTTCATACTCTTAACTTCACCTTTTAAAAACTTTTCCTCTCTTTAGTGTTTTGACTGTTATTTCCAATTATCATTTTAATTCTATGTTAAAATTTTTCTAATTTCCTCTTCAGCAGATT
This sequence comes from Carollia perspicillata, assembly GCA_004027735.1. Classification (NCBI taxonomy): domain Eukaryota; kingdom Metazoa; phylum Chordata; class Mammalia; order Chiroptera; family Phyllostomidae; genus Carollia; species Carollia perspicillata. The sequence goes on along the minus strand of PVKM010008975.1, from coordinate 31,784 downwards.
TTACTTTTTGTAGCTTTAAAGGGTTAGCGTATTATTTTTACAACAAGTCCTTTAATTGCTCCTTTATGTAGCCATCTCCTTTTATAAATACATTTTACACTATTGTAAAGATAACATTTTTATTTTATTTCTTAATATTATATATATTACTAATTTTTATATTTATTAAATTCTATAGATATTCTTGTAATTGAGATTTCTAATAATTTTTGCAATATTTGTGCCGCTGCTAGTTTTGTTTGGGAATTATTTTCCTGTGATTTATTCCCACGTTTGGTTTCCTACCTCTTCAATCCAGCTCTCCAGGATGCTAAGAACATAGCTATAACTTAGAAAGTCAGGCACTTAACCCTCTATCCACCTGTTGGCTTCTGGAGAGTGGTTAAGTGACTTGTAGAACTCCTTAAAGGATTCTGTATCAAAATCTCAGCTTTTATCTCTATTGGCAGATCGGATTTTCAGCAGCAAGAGTTGCCAGCAAATCCTTGTTGAGAGCTCACTTGTGTCCTTGGTCTATTAATAGCTTCCATCTCTAACTACTTCATTGTGCATTTTGAAAGCAATCACGTGATTGAGTGTAGAAACTCACTGTAATCTACTAGCTGAGCCTTCCTGTCCACTGGGTCATTTATTACCTCTTTGACAGATGAAGATCTCTCATGGATATTAATATATAATGCAAACATTCTCACATTTTGTGCCTATTCCCATTACTTCATCCACATGCTTCTTCTCCAGAACTCCTTTCACCCGATTTCCAAACTTGCTACTTGTAGGTACTGACCAGTTACCCAGGCTTTTTGTTACTGCTAGCAAACTCATTATATTGCATTTTAAAATCATTTGTCTTCTCTTTCCTCACAATGTGGATAAAAGTGTATACTTTAAGTTTTGGCAATCGGAAGTATTTACCCTTACTACTGCTGAGTCACTAGTTATTTCTTGCTAATGCACCACTTTCCAGGCTTGGTGGTTTGATACCTCAGGATGGGAAATTTTGGCTACATGATCTCTTGATGCTCTTTGACTTGGCATTCAGGTTCTCAGTAGGATCCAGGTGCTGTGTCCTAAATAGTATTGACACTCAGCTGTAGACAGAATACCCTTGCCCCAAAGCACTGGCGATATGCATGGCATCTCTCTTACTGGGTTTGCCAGAGTACATACTCATTGTCTTTAGGACAGATACCTCTAAAATCATAGGTCTGTTGGATCACATGGCTGCAGCAACAGGACTGCTTATATTGCAAAGGGCTAGGCATGAGCCCTTTGTTGTTCTGACATAGCCTTCAAAAGTAGGAGCCTTATGATCACATGATAAATTGGCTGGAGCAGCATTGTTGAGCATGGGATATGATGATTCCCAAACCTGAGGAGTTTACCAAACAATGATGCTTCTGCCTCAGCTGTAGAAGCTTAAAGGTGTAATGAAGCACCCTATACTTTCAAGGGGATTCTCTAGAATGCAGCAGCATAATGGTTTCCTAACTTCTTTATCTTGGAAATTCCGAGAGGAACAGGAATTCCAGTGAATGAAACTCCAGCTGGGCAGAAATGATGAGCAAAGCGCATCCAGGGACGGGAAAGGGGTTTTCCTCACAGGAATATGTTTGCTTTTATGAACTGGCCCTTGAAGGTAAACGATATTGCACATTCACAATGTTGTGCATCGTAATTGTTAATATTATCTTTGTTTTATTATCAAAGAACATATTATCCACTGCTTTTTCTTTTTCAACTTTAACTTAGTTCGTCCATTTTCTCTCTTTGTTCCTGGCACTGACTCAGAAAACATTCTGCATGTTTAATACCCCAGGAAACCAGCAGGCAATCTGTCCTCCGTTCAGAGTAAGTTCAATGAATCAGAGAGAAGCAGCTAAAATATTTTTGCCTTCTCCCAATATAGCTTGATAGCACTAAAACAGTATTTTAGAGTTCCTTCAGTCCTTTGCTGGTAAAATTTCTCTTATGTTGATAGAAAATTACAGAACAAATTCAGACTTCAGTGCAGGAAATTGAAATAATTATAGGTTTTTCCAGGAGAAATTGATTCAACACAGGGACTTTCATGTTTGCCAAATCATTACTGAGCCCAGAGGAACGGAAATCAGGTCCACCATCTGTAATGACACAGTATTGCTGCCCTAATCCAGGACAAGAAACTGCTGTTGTCATTGATACCCCTGCGACCCACCTAGAGCTGCCCACACTCATGAAGCTGGTGACTGGAGCAGGAGACACAGGCTGTTCCTGCTCTGGTAGAGAGCAGTCCGCTCAGGATGATCTGCAAATTGGCACTCCTAGAGGAACATAACTTCTCCATCCTTCTCCCTTCTGAATTCCACACAACTGGATCAAGAATACAGCCCTAATTATGCCCTGGTCTCCAGCTTTATGCAAGTCCCTAAAAAGTAGATTTTGAACTTCCATTCTCAGCAACGCAAGGGAGATTTCAGAAAGAAGTGGAAATATATGAGTGTCAACAGAGAGCATCTTGAACAAATAAGGTATGCGATGAGTATGTGTGAAATGTTGCAGCATAGATGTCATTTTCAGTGAGAAAGTCACACGTCATTTCCTCTTTTACTCAGGTATATGCCCTAACCATTATATATAAATCTGTCCCTAACCATTATATACAAATCTGGCAAAACCACGCTGTGACTTCCTGGCAAACATCTTTTATATTAGTTTCCTAGGGCTGCCACAACAAAATTCCAGAGCTAGATGGCTTAAACAACATAATAATTATTATTTTTCTTATCACAGTTCTGGGTGTGGGAAGTTCAATGCCAAGGTGTCAATAGGTTGGGTTTCCTTTGAGTTCTTTCTTCATTGTGTAAATGCCCACCTTCCCAATGTGTCCTCACTTGGTCTTTTCTCTGTGTGGGTGTCCCTTGTGACTCTGTGTGTGTCTTATTACCCTCTTCTTGTAACTCCACCAGTCACACTGGAGTAGGGTCCACCCAAACGGCCTCATTTTCACTTAATCTCATGTTTAAAGAAACTATCTTTAAATATAGTCATATTCTGAGGTACTGGAGGTTGAGAGTTCAACATAAGAATTTGAACTTGTTGGGTAGGGAACCAATTCAGCCCATAATACTCTCACAATATATATATTTTTAATTTCCCAAGCAGATTCCATGAAATAGGCTCCTCTGTATTCTCATAATCATTAGGCAAGTATGTGAAAGGTCATGCTTATGATTTTTATCAGTTTTTTTCCCAAAAAGTCAAAATGCATGTACACAGAAATTATTTACTCAGACTTACCAAATATTTAGGCTGAGGTATTTACATGTCACATTAGAGTCATTCAGAAGCACAGTTTTATTTATATTGCACAATAGTTGCATCATTGCCAATTCATTCCTCATGGCCCTAACAATTTCACTCGGAGATATAAATCCAGTTCCTACGGTGATAAGAAACAGAAGTTGATGTTTTCCACTTGGTTCAAACTAATTGATTAATTCTCTTCATATACAGAAGACGTGAACAGTTGCTTCTGTGACTTATGAAAGAATGTAGCTCACAATTACTACAATGAAATGTTAGCACTTTCTTAAAATCTACACTGAATGGGGAAAGCATTATAATCAGAGCACAGTCAAGTTAATAGAGTAATGTCCTGAAATTATAACTAGGCTTTGAATAACATTGTTCTAATTATGCTACAGCCTCATAAACATTGCTATTGCTCATTATTGTAATTGTTGTGTGGTGCTGACAAGCGCACTGTGGAAAAGGGTGCCGCTGGCATTTTCATAATGTTTTACATTATAAAATCACTGTGCAATAGTTCATCTAAGTCGCTTTTGTCATACACAGGCAGAGTTCACTGTATGAAGACAGGGTGACAGGTCATTTCTAAGTAGAATCAATATGAGACATTTGATCTAATTACTGCAAGGAATTCCAGGAATAATGTGGTATGTTTAGTTTAAACTGGCCACTCCGAAGGAAAGGTCAGTTCCCACATGTGTTTAAGTATAAACCAGAGTTTATTGATTTGGCTTACTATACATAAATATAACAGGTCATTTTTGATGCATTTACTGATTTACATATAAGGTGACATAATTAATTGCATATAGAAAAAGTGATGCAAGATTACACAAAGCCGTTATTTCCAAGTAAGTTTGAATACATCTCAAATAAATAGCTATATATATGTATATATATAATTGAAATAAATGTGTATACCATACAATTCACTCATTTCAATTGTATAATTCAATATTTTTTAGTGTATTCACAGGGTTGGGTAATCATCACTATAACCGATTTTAGAATATTTTTATTCCTCAAAAATGAAACTTCCCCCTAATTAGCAGTCCCCTTGACCTTAAGCTTAGTGCTAGGTAACCACCAATCTACTTTCTGTTTCTGTAGCCTTGCCAATTCGGATATTTCATATAAATGAAATCATAAAAAATACGGGCCTTTTGTGACTGACTTCTTTCACTTGCTGTAATGTCTGCAACGTCCACTCATAGTCTTGTATGTACTAGTACTGTATTTTTATCTATAAATAATGTTCTATTGTATGGAAATATAATATTTTATCCATTTGTTTTCACTGTTTGGCTATTATAAATAATGTTGCCATCAACTCTGTGTATATACTTTCTTGTTCCATTCAGTTTAACTTTGTATCAGATCCAGGTGCACAGCTTAGCGGTTAGAGAATCAGACACTTTTCACAGTGTTCCCTCAGTATTCCCAGTACCCAAACTGTCATCATACATGTACTGTATGTTATCGACCACATTCCCTGTGATTTACTTACATCTCTGTGGCTATTTTTGAACTACGGAATTTGTGCTTCGCCACCTCTTCACCTCTTTCACCCACTCTCCCAAACCCCCTTCTTTCTGGCAACCGCAAGCTGGCTCTCTGAGTCTAACAGTCTGTTTCGATTTGTTTGTTTATTGTGTTCTTTGGATTACACGTGTAAGTGATGTCGTATGGAGTTTGTCCTCTGACTGACATACTTCACAGAATGTAACAGCTGCTAGGTGCAACCATGCTGTCACAAATGGTAAGATTTTATTCTTCTCAATGGCTGAGTGATATTCCGCTTTTTGTGTATACTTCCGTACCACACCTTTTTTATCCTCTTGTCTGTCAATGAGCACTTTGGTTGCTTCCCTACCTTGGCTATTGTAAATAACGTTGCAATGAACTTAAGGGTGAAAATATTGTTTTAAATTAATGTTTTGGGTTTCCTTTCATACATATATTTTTGTTTTTATTTCCTAAATATATATCTAGGAGAGTAATTGTGGGGTCATATGGTACTTATATGTTTAATTTTTTGAGAAACGGCCAGACTTTTGCAAAGTTGATTTATCATTTTACATTTTCACTAGTAGAGCAAGGGGGTCCCAGTTTCTCACAATCTCACCAACATATTATCTGTCTTTGATTACAGCCACCCTATCGGGTGTGAATACTATGGCATTATGGTACAATTGTCTCTTATTCATTTATCAATTAATAAAAATTCCCTCAAGTTATCACTAATAATCACATAAATTGTGCTCAAAAAGCCATTTGTGTTTGCCAATATTGCCAATTTCTAACACTTTGAAACCACTGATTTAATGAACAGAGATAACACTAAAAGAAGAAAGAATAAAAGGGCAAGGAAAGAACAAAATAATATTCCATTTATTGAGTGTACCATATTTTATTTATCTATTCATTAAATATTGAACATTTGTGTGGGAAAAATAAAGAACAATAGGAAGAGGAAGATAAACTAGCACCAGAAAGGAATTGGTTTTCATTTCATATGATATCAAGTTGTCTTAATGTCTTAAAAAATAATTTTCAACCTACAACCCTACACTATCCTATACTCAGTCATATAACCAACACATTGGAAAGCAAAATTAAGAGATATTCAGCATGGGTACCCCAATAAACACACAAACCAAACCAAAACAACACACACACAAACATACAAACTCTCGTGCACCCTTTATTAGGAAGCTAAGATAATTCAAATAATGGAATAAAGGATGAAAGAACAAAAATATCTTTAAAGTAAGACACTGGTCAGAGCAGGGAAAGCAAGAGGGTCTCCATGATTCTGGGACAAGCATTTCTATACCAATAACTCAGTCTCAAGTCTTCAGAGCAAGCAAGAGAAATTGTGGCATTGAGTTGTCAGCTCCAAAAACCCCCTCTAATTATGGGTTGTACAATAATTTTGACTGCTTGCAAATCTGACTGAGAGATTGAATAGAGTGTAGAGAGAATTCATTTGAAAATGTAGCAAAATATCAGTAATATTATGCACCAAAGTAGAAATAAAAAGTTTTAATGAAAGGCAATTTAATGATACTGTACTGAGCAGCTAACACATGTAAACATACAATCCTAACATCAAAATAATGCTGTCCCTGCATACTGATTTAACTTAGTGGTGATTTAACAACTGATGAAGTAAGAAAAGGAAAAAGAGCGTTACATGGCCAGAGAAATAAATCCTCATCTCCCACAACAGAAAATCAATAGGTATTTAAAATTGATGAGTCATTATTGTAGTATAAGCATATAATTTAAAATTATGGTATATGAGAACATTACACAAAAGGTTGTTAACGCCCTGGCTGGTGTAGCTCAGTGGATTGAGCATGGGCCTGTGAACAAGAGGATCATGGTTCGATTCCCAGTCAGGGCACATGCCTGGGTTGCAGGCCAGTTCCCAGGGGGACCCATGAAAGGCAACCATACATTGATATTTCTCTCCCTCTCTCCTTCCCTTCCCCTCTAAAGATAAAAAAAAAAGTTGTTAAATATTTCAATAGACGTGAATTAAGATTGGGGAGGAATTAAACCTTGGAGTCTTCTACTTTAGATATTCTTTTTCAAAATATTTAATATTAATTATATTAATATACAATATATCAGCCAGGCAAACTCACTTTTTAAACTTACTATAATTATTCTTTTTGATAGTCACATTATCATACCTTGTCAGTGAGAACCTTATCTATTTAAAGATATAATATTATTTCTGTATTAAAATATGAAAGAGTCCTGGCTGGTGTGGCTCAGTGGATTGAGTGCTGGCCTGGGAACCAAGGGGTTGCTAGTTTGATTCCCAGTCAGGGAATATGCCTGGGTTGTGGGCCAGGTCCCCAGTAGGGGGAGTGTGAGAGGCAACCACACATTGATGTTCCTCTCCCTCTCTTTCTACCTACTTTCCCCTCTCTCTAAAAATAAGTAAATAAAATCTTTAAAAAAAGATGTAAGAGATATCTTGTATTGTCTTCCTCATAATTAATGGAAACAGCACTCTCCAAGGAGATCTAGGTATATATTTTTTGAAAGTTTATTTTTTTAGAGATTTTATTTATTTATTTTTAGAGAGAAGGGAAGGGAAGGAGACAGACAGGGAGACAAACATCAACATGTGGCTGCCTCTCACATGCCCCCCGGTGGGGGCCCAGCCGGCAACCCAGGTATGTGACCTGACTGGGAATCAATCTGGGGACCCCTTGATTCGCAGCCAGCACTCAATGCACTGAGCTACACCAGCCAGGGCAGATTTAGGTATTTTTGATGGAAACAAAATTATTGATAAAAATGTGGGCCCTCTAATGCATTTAATATCATTCTGCGATCTTGGTACTAGGTAAGCTGGGCCAATCTCTAGGCTGCTGGGGTTAGTTAACAAAGCCAAAATAGAATGTTTGTAATGAAATGAATTCAAATCAGTAATTCTGCTTTACATTTAATTATGTAAAGTTCCATTTTAATTTGACTTCAACGTAAATTTTAAAATATTTTTTCTGTTTATAAAAAACTTTATATCCTCATCGCTTATAATTTTCTACTTTAAAAAATATAACTCCTATATAGTTCACAGAAAAATTCTATGCTTATTTATTTACCTTAAAGTTTTTCAGTAAAATTTTTGCATACTTTGTAATTATTGTTTAAAATGATCTATGAAGTCTTTTAAACTGTTTCTTCTAAATAATCATTTTAAATACTCTCATAAAAAGTGGAAAATGGTATTAAATTAAAATAAAGACTTCTTTTCTTAGATAATTTTATTGTATGGGTTTACTTCCCCTTTAGTGCAACTTCTGTCATTGTTATGTCATCACAGTAAAATCATTTACATTAATTCTGCCTAGAAAATAACATAGCTCATAACATAATTACTCAATTTAAACCACGTACCAAGTATTAACAGAAGAAGAAATTGAATCTTGCTCATGCTTTGATGAATAAAAACATGATTGCAGAGAATGCTTCTTTCCAGCTATCACTAATCAGGCTGTCTTGGTTTTGAAGGTCAAAAGTAAGGAAAAATAAAAATTAGCCAATCAGGCAGCTGACTAATTGTTAGCACAAAAGTCAAATTTAATTCTAAAGTAGTAGGAAGGAATACCAAGTGGAACTTTAATGTTTGATTCTTCATAATTAGAATTTTTTAACTGTCTTCACTTTTTTTTTGTAAAGATTTTATTTATTTATTTTTAGAGAGAAGGGAAGGGAGGGAGAAAGAGAGGGAGAGAAACATCATGGTGTGACTGCCTCCCATGTGTCCCCCATTGGGGACCTGGCACAAGACCCAGTCATGTGCCCTGACTGGGAATAAAACCAGTGAGCCTTTGCTTTACAAGCCCATGCTCAATACACTGAGTTATACCAGCCAGGGTTATAATTAGACTTTAAAAATATATACTCACCTCTAAAATTAGTTTATTAGGGAAAAAAGGGTATAATGTCTAATTGCTTCACAACTGTGTTCACTAGTTGTGTGGACTCTGTGCTCAGGAAAAAGCTAAAATATTGCTACAAATATGTTTAGAGGTAGACAGATGAGTAACTGGGCTTGAAGACAGACAAACAAATAAGAGCTATGGCAAATATATGAATGACAAAGATAAACTGCAATCCCTAGGCAAGGTTGTTTTTTAATAAGTGTGAATGTCAAAGTGTAAGTGTACACCCAATAGCTGAAAATGAGCTGATGTGCTAAGTTGTGAGCACGTTTCATTAAAAAAAAAAAGGAAAAAAAAACTTTACAACCCACTACATGAAGAGTACTTCTTCAATATTTTCTAGTGGTAATGGACTTGGGCTAGAGCTATGTAGGCCACTCATTTGACTCTGAGCAGACCTTCATAATGTGCAATCCATAAACCAGTGCTGGTCCAAGGACTGCCATGCTTGCCTAGGTAGCACGGGACTGACTGGGAGTCAGCAATTTCATATGTTAGTATCAAAATAGGAGAGTAATGTGTTCTCTGATGATCTTGGAAATACAAATCTGTGCTTATGGTTAATATGTTTAATTTCCAGAACGTCACATGAATTGTGTTATATAAAACTATCAGACTGTGAAGGAGTGAGTGAAGAAAATCAGGGGAACACACTCTGTATCAAGGAGCTGCAAATTAGAGCCCACTTGCCAAAATTGCCCTGCCTGTGAACTGGCTTTTTGGTAGAGTTTTACTGACTACAGCCACAATCATTTGTGAATGTATATAGACTATTACTAATAGTAAATGTCCATGAAAATAAATATTTTTGTTGTGTTCACATATTCAAATAATCCTGTAGATTTTTTTCTTTTATTGATACTAGAGAGAGGGAAAGGAGGGAGAAAGAGAGAGATAAACATTGATATGAGAGAGAAATATTGGTTTCTTCTCATACATGCCCTGAGTGAGGACTGAGCCCTCAACCTGGGCATGTGCCCTTGTTACAGAACAGTCACTCACACACACACACACGGGCCCGGACTCCGGAGGACCGTATACTAATACCATCCGGATCACCTATTGGGCTCGTCTGTCCCCTGCCCAGAGGAAAGACATCTCTCAATATCAGAGATTTGTGAAAAGGAAAGGAAGTGTTTATTTAAGACTATGCAGACTTCAAGTAGTGACCCAATGTCCCCATTAAACTATCAAAGTCCTTTAGGATAACTACTGACACCCACAGTGCTTCCTTCTCCCCCTGCCCTAATCTGGGCTACCGTAAGTCAGGAAAAGCAGCACACGCCCTTGTCCCCAGGCCGCTGGCTCTGTCAGCTGTGTCGCTGTCCAGGCAAAGCCTCTTCTTTCCTCCACCAGAGCTGAGGGGTCTGCGCTCTTGCTAAGCCTCATGGTCCCCCCTTTTGCAAAGCTGCAAGGAGGTCTGCATTCTGCCAAGACCACGTGGCTCTCCCTCCTTTTCTTCACCAGAGCTCGGAAGGGGTCTGCGCTCTCGCTATGGCCACATGATTCTTCTTCCCAATGGCTGCCATGTCCCCCTTTATAGCCTCTCGCCTATCTTCATTTCCAGCCCCATTTCTGACTCCTCCCACAGTCAGCCACACCCCCCAGGACTCCCTACTCCGTTGCCATGGTAAGTCTGGGCAGGCGTGTCCCCATGGCATGGCATGGAGCCAATCATCTCTGACCTCTCACGCAGGCCCTGTAACCAGGGGGAGTTGCCTCCCAGTCGTGCTCTGAAAGGGGAAGGGGTGTGCAGCACGGAGGGAGTCCTTAATCCCTCTTTGGGGGCCTCCTCTTGGCTGCACTCTGTTACACCCTGAATGGGAATCAAACCAACAAACATCCAGTCTGGAGGATGATGTCCAGCCCCCTAAGCCACAATGGCCAGGGCTACACTAATCAATTTAAAAACATTGTGTTTCAGTAGGAATTATTAATATATGGCATTCCTCTAAGATGCAGTGAATATTGTTAAATATACCACAGATTGATAATGAAGTAAGCCAATTTCTTAATTTAAGATGATTATTTGATTAGATCCTCAAATATTTGAATAGAGTTTCTAGGCAGGATTGATAGGATTTCATGTATTAATATTTTGTACTTGGGAAGTGTGCTACATTCTGCTGGCTTCTCCCAAAATACACTGACTTTCTGAAAACAGAGTTTAATCACGATTAATCCAGAAACCATTTATATTTTTAGTTCACAGCTGGAATACATAGTATCAGTGCCACATTTGCAATAGATGTTCAAAAGTATGTTAAATAAACAAATGATAAGCAAGTTCATGAAATAGAATAGGACACAGATATGTAAACTCTTCTGAATGAGTTAGAATTTGACAATAGATTATAAAATCATATCAAAATTTTATTTTATTTTCAACTAGATGTAACATTTCCTAATACGAAATATCTTTCTTTAGTCAGCATCACCTGGAATTTAAACACATCCTAATATTTCTGTCAGGTGATTTGGGCTGTTTATTGGTATCCTGTGTCAGTCTCAGGAAAACTTTTATTTATAACTTGCTGATGCATTTAATAAAAAATTAGTATTTTACCTTGTCAGTGCTTTCCTTTTATTGAAATGAGTGCATAATATTCTCTCTTAATCCATTAATGTTATGAAATAGTAATTTTTAAATGATAATCTGTTTTTGAATCCTTGGTGTAAACACATGATAATGCTTTATCTTAATTTAACTATAATGATGCATTTGATTAGCTAATATTTTAATGACTTTTGCTTCTGTTGTTATAATATATACGGTTTACATTTTTGTTCCTTTTTTTTTTCTGAAAATTCATTGTGTGGTTTTGCCATCAGAATTGTAGCCGCCTCAGAAACTTAGTTAGGAAGCTTTCATTCCTTTTCTATTTTCTGAGAAAGCTTCTGTAAAATTGGTATCCTTTCTTGCTAAATGTTCAGTTGAATTTCTCTAATGCGATCTAAAACTGGTGTTACGTGATGGGAAGTTGTTTATAAATTAAATGTTTAAATATACTTAAGAGTATTTATGTTGTCCATTCTTCTTGGGTAAGCATTGGTTCTATGTGTCTTCTAACATACTTTTCCAAAGAATTCTTCAAAATATGCCCTGGTAAATATTTTAATATGAATAAGATATGTAGTAGTGTCCTGACACTAGTAATTTATGTTTTTCTTTTACTTTTTATATCATTCATCTATGGGGTCATGAATTTTATTAATTTTTATGAAGAAACAACATTTTTACTTTATTGACTCTTTCATTGATTAATCTCTTTTTTGCCTTCTATTTCATTATTTATGCAGTATTATTTTGATTTTCTTTTTTATGTTACTGTAAGTTTATATGCTTTTTCTAGATTTCTTTAGTCATATATTTGGGAGTTTTATTATAAGTTACATACACATTAATATTATGTATTTTTAATTAACTGACACTTTTAAGCTTATGGAATGTCCTTCTTAGATTCTTGACTTAAACTTTTCTTCATTTAAGGGCAGCAAAGAACAATATTCTCACTAATACAGGCAGTATTAAATTCTTAATTATCTAGCTATTATAACATACCTTATATTTATTAATTACTAATCAAAGAGTATATTTTTTCTCTTAGTCATGTTTTAGAAAAGTGTATTGAATTCCAGGCAAACAGCTGCAGTCTTATTTTATTTTACTATATATTGTACTTATTTTTAGAATTTTTGTCTCATTAAGAGACCATAAAATAGCACTTGGACCCAAAATCCTGTTGATCTGACCTTCTTTATTCCACTTTGTCCAGCACATTCACTTACTACCATCATTTCTGTGCAAATTTCTACTTATTCTATGAAAATTATGGAAGTTCTCTGAAATGCTCAGTTCTTTGTGGAGTCTCTAATGACTGAAGTATTTTGCAGATTTGCTTTTTCCAAAGTAGGAAGTTCATCTAGCAATACTGGAGCTGTCAGGAAATGGGAAAGCCCCTTTAATATTCTTGTTATTTTCTCTTTTTTATAATTTTTGTTCAATTATAATTGTTCCAATTTCCCCCTGGCCTTGCTCTCTGCTGCCCTGCCCAACCCCCACTCCCTCAGTCAATCCCCACCCTGTTATCCATTGCCATGGGTCCTTTATACATGTTCCTTATCTAGGCCCTTCCCTCTCTTTCCCCTGGTATCCTTCTCCCTCCTCTCCTCTGGTCACTATCAGTTTGCTTCTTTTTTCCATGTCTCTGGTTTTATTTTACTCATTTATTTCTTTTGTTCATTAAGTTCCACTTATAGGTGAGATCACATGATATTTGTCTTTCACTGCCTGGCTTTTTTCACTTATCATAATGCTCTCCAGATCCATCCACACTGTGGCAAAAGTCAGTAGCTCCTTCTTACTTTCTGCTGCATAGTATTCCATCATGAAAATGTACCATAGGTTTTTTATCCACAATTTACTGATGGACACTTAGGTTGTTTTCAGCACTTGGCTATTGTAAATAACACTGCTATGAACATTGGGGTGCATAGGTTCTTTTGAACTGGTGATTCAGGATTCTTAGGGTATAATCCCAGCAGTGGCATCACTGGATCAAAAGGCAGTTCCATCTTTAGTTTTTTGAGGAAGTTCCATACACAGTGGTTGCACCAATCTGTATTCCCACCTACAGTGCCCTAGGTTTTCCTTTTCCCCACATCCTTGCCTGCATTTGTGGTTTGTTGATGGGTTAATGTTTGCTTTCAGTGAAGTCTCTGACGTGGCTTACCCTAACTTTGTAAGATGCAGCTCCGGCAGCTCAGGCAACTGCCTAGATGCAGCTCAGGCAGTGCCTAGAGGAAAACAAATAGCTACAGATGTTTACAAGAAATACAACATTTCTGTATGACCCCTTTCCAGTTGGCAACCAGTTCTATATTTCAGTGAAGTGTTACAGATTACTTAGTGAGAGAACAGACAGAGTACCTTTATTGTCATCCTCAATACTCTTTGCTTTAGAAAACTATTTAGTGTGGCATTTTCCAGTCTGTGATCCTGTCCTGAGAGGGAATGTTCTTTAGTCTTCATTGACATGCAGACTTCATTTTTTCACCTGCAACTTTAATATGTACCTCTTCTTTATCAAAAATGCCCTGCAATTCTGAAAGGAATGCCTTATTTTGATAAAGTTCAGAAACTGTTGACTTGCATCACCACAACAACTTCAGAAGTCATCAGTGACTGAGAACCTTTTTCATCATTTTATATTGGCATTTTACTGTACTTCTTTCTTGGATGACAAGCAATTAGCATCAGTTTTATGAGCATTCTCTAAAGACTGATAGCAAAATAGCCCTGGTTCATTTGTTGATTATCACAAAGTGGTTTTCAGATTTTCTTTCTCTAATCAATTCTACTTTCAAAGCTATTCATTCTCAACACTTTCAAGATGACTTCCTTCTTTTATTTCTTTGTCTTATTCACTCTGGAAACTGTGGACTCATTCTCAAATCACCCAGGGCCCTTGAGGCCACAGCTTTCAACCTACACAAATTCCCACAACGGTTACTTCACTGGCCATGGCTCTCAGACTCTTGTTTTTATTATTACTTTTACATTAGAAAACTTAATGATGTATACTACATAGATAGGAGTTTTGAGTTTTTTGTATTTAATAATTTATTGTCCCCATTGTTCTTTATATTATTCTGTTTCAGTCTTTAAAATTTTTTGAACATTTATTACAGTGTAATTTTATAGGAGATAAATTTTTAAAGATTTTTCTATCTTTTAGTTTATCTTTGTTTTTAAAATGTATTTTCACAGGAAAGAGACTTCTAAGTTGAGTCTGTTTTCTTTTAAATTGTTAAAGATTTATTTTCATTGTCTCTTGGCTTTCATTGTTTTATGGGTATTCAGCTCTCCCCTTTTACCATCAATTTTATTCCATGTCTTTATTTTCTCTAGCTCTCTTTAAAATTATTTTTTTACCTTTAGTTTTCAGTACTTTGATTATGATGTATCTGGCTATGTTTTTATTTCATTTATCACACTTCAGCTCATTGATCTTCTTTTATGCGTGCATGTGTTTGTTGTTTGCTCTCACACATTGATAAACTTCTCCATCTTGTTCTCTTAAAATATTTGTTGTTTCCCACCCTCTATTTCTTCTCCTTTTTGGTCTCTAATACTTACATACTGGCGTGTTTTGATATTGTTGTACAGGTGTTAAATAATTTACTTCATCTTTCCAACTCTTATCGTGCTTTGTTTATAAGGTTTGTATTGTCACACCTTCAAGTTCATTAATTCTTTCCTCTGTTCTGTCTGCTTTATCATATATATATGTGTGTATACACACACACACACACACATATATACATATACACACACACACACAATTTTCTGAAACCCTGAAACAGTTCATTTTCATGTTGCTTACCTTTCTATTATTATCTATAAGTCAGAATTAATTTTAAATCTCTACTAATTTTAGGCTCCTGACAATTTTAAATCCGGTGTAGTTCAATTGACTATTCTATTACTTCAGAGTATGTCATATATCCTGGCTTCTTTTTGTCTTACATGATTGAATGTCACACATTGTATGTAAAAGAGAGAAACTGACATAAATACTATTTGTGCCCAGAGATGAACACAGCGCTCACTGTGAGGGGTTGCATCACTGTATTTCGTAGTTGGGTGGGATTAGGCTTAGATGTGAAACTCCTCTAGTGGTGACTGCTGCTGCTTTAGTGTCCTACGAGGCCCAGAACGTGCGTGGTCTACTGTTCGTGTTGATGCTCCCTCTTCAGCTTTCAGAGGGCCCTTGAAGACTTTTGCTAAAGACGGCATTCTCTCTATGCTTTTGCTTCTCTCTCAGCTGCAGAGCACTCCTTGCTACCTAGAGTGAGGGAAAGATTTTTTGGTTTCCTTACTTCCTATGCAATCTGGAGCAGGCCCTGCACTCTCTCAGCTGTGGCAAGTCTCATACCAACACAAAATCAGAGATTGTTGGGTGTCCTCCTCAACCTTCAGGGCTACATACATTAATGCAATCATTTTAAAGGGTCTGTGATAGATACATTTTTTTGTATTTCCAAAAGCAGCAGAGATCTTTTGCCTTAGGTCCCTTCAGAGTTTTTCTGCCCCTGTCCCCATGGGAGCCAATCTTGATCTTTTATTGATGTGTAGGATTGGGATCCTGATTACTTACCTTTTTTTTTTTTTTTTTTTGTCACCAATGACAGTTGCTACTTCATAAAGTGAAGGATCTGGGACAGGTCGGGTTCTATTTTTTACCCAACTCCCACCTCATCCCTGGAAGCAGAGAACTACTTCTCTCATTGTATCAAGGCCCAGCATGGGTGTGGATGGTTTCTCTGCAGGCTATTTAAGGAAGACAACTAATACCTTAGAGTCATGCAGGGTTTGTTGAATGGACATGATGCTTTAGGGTCTCCTGTCTACCTCCAACCATAGGCAGGAAATACATCTTGAGCAGTAGGTATTTCTATCTTCTTGTTCTCAGTCCTTCTCATGAGCACTTGATCTGTGAAAAAGGTTGACAAGTGGCTGAAAGTCTGCTCTTATACTTGGGACTTTCAGGGCTTCTAAACTCTTATAATAGCTCATAAGTGACATCCAATAATTCAATAAAATTCAAGCTTTTTGTTAATCATTTCATAGTAGTTAAGTCTATTTTCCATGACTATATCTTATGTGTAACACTTTCTCTGTCCCATCTCTGCTAAGAAAGGCATGCCACCCCCTGAAATTTGTTTTATCAGCTATCCTTATGATCTTACTATTTTCTTACAATCAGACTTGATCTCATTTTTAAGAAGATAAATCTTGCTGATGTCTCTACGTTTTATGTGAAAAAATCTCACTTCGATTTCAAAACATAATTTGAGAAAGATGTAAAACTTGCATGGTCCGAACCTCTACTAATGTGCACTTTGTTCACATCTTTTGTTTTTATTCCACCTCCGATAGTCGTGTAAAAATATAGGTGCTTCACTCAGATTCACGCTAAGAAATCAGAGTTTGAGAAACTCGAAGCTCACTTTATTTAGTAGGTGACTATGTCTGATTAAATCAATCAGGTTATATATTTGCAAAGAGGGAGAGAGAAGAACAAATTCGATTTTTTATTGTCTGTTAAGGCATTTCCCATAAGCATGTACGTACAGGCACACCGGTGTACAAACAACTCCTTATTCCAAGATTCTCAATTTCTCCACTTCTGCTTTCATGACCTAAGAAAGGTAATTTTGGAACTTCACATGTTTTTCCCTGGAAGTTTCTATTTAATCTCAGATGTTGAATGGGGTGGCGGGGGTCATCTGTTGGTAAGCTGGTATTTGTTCTATGAAAACAGGTTTACTATAAATCTTTGTCAAAGGACTTTGGCCTAGTTTATGTTTGGATCCTATGAGATTTCCCTTTTTTAGATTAAATTAGATGGTAGTAGTATGTGGGTCATTGAAGTTTGCATTCAAACTAAACCAAAGAAAGGAAAGGTTTTAAGGAAGAGGGAATATAGGGCACTAAGGAAGAGAGTATCCTTTCTGACTTCACAGAGGCAAAATGCTTGAGTAAATGGATAATAGGCAGATTGCTTTGAATATTTATAATAGTTTTTCAAAGAACCCCAACATAGTCATAACAATCGTAATAATGAAAAAGGCATATTTTCAGCTACAGGCTTGTTTCAAATAATAGTAATTTGTAAGTGTCTTTCAAGGAGTCCTAATAATTATATTTTCATGTATTATATTGTAGATTAACAACAAATTATTCATAATTTTAGTGAAACATGCATATTTTCAATTCATGCTTAGCAGTTCTAGACTTACCACATGTTTTGTGGTAACAGGGTATTCGGAAGGTTATCTTTACAGGGTATTTGTAAGCTTATCTTTAATACTAAATGTTTACATTAAATTTATAACCTAAATCCAGAATGGCACACAATTATATAATTGCACTGTGACGCGTTTACCAAAAGTAAACACAAGCATGTGGCGAACATCTACAGGAGAAACAGAATGTTACCGGATCCCCTGATGCTCCTCTGTATCGGCTTTTTGTTTGTGATTACAGCTGCCCTCCCCTCTAAAATAATAAGAACAAAAATATACAATTTTGTCTGTTTTTGCACTTTAATGTCAATGTAAAGTGATCATTCCATATGTACTCTTTCTGTCTAGCTTTTTCTCAATATTTTGCATATGACATTCATCCAAATTATTAAACTTGGTTGTGGTTTGTTCATTCTCTTTATTGAATAGGATTCCTTTGCCTGATGTATTCTGATTTATTTTAACTTCTCCATTTCTTGGCCTTCTCTGTATAATGCCAATACACTGGACTCTTGGCAGTAGACTCAAAGAGGCAGCAGACACACGCCCTCCTCTGGCAGCTCTATCTTTGCATTTGCACTTCTGTAGTTGAGGTGGGCTTGGCTGCTCAGGGGAGTCTCTCACTCCTGTGTTCTGAAATTCATTTTCTGTCTCTTCTCACAACTATGCAAGCATTAATTGCTATATTTCACTTCCATTTCCATTAGTCAAACTTCAGTCATATGTGAATAAGAATAATATATATGTATATATTCATATAAGTATATATAGATATATATTACATATATGTATATATTAATAAAGTATATATATTTTAAATTCAAAAGGGAATGTATATCATCTTAGATTTTCTTACATCATTTCTGTCAAAATTATGCTTTGAGTTCTTTTTCTCATGAGGACTTACTTTTCCATAGCCATGCTCTTATGTATAGCCTATACAAGAGTAGAGACTCCAATTAGCAAATACGGATCTCAAGTGTCCAGAAATATACAGCATTTCAATGAGCAATTATATTCATAATGAAAACAATTAAAATACTATGAGCTTACATTTGTGTATTTACTAAAGTATGAGTATGAAACTGTTTTATTAACATGCATCTTTGTTCTTGAACACAATAAGATTTTTAAAAAATATTTTATTTATGCTTTATTTAGTTAAGATATATGTGATCATGTCTATGTTCCAGGTTCCTAAATTTTATGAGTAATGCTTTTATTAGTGTTAATTTCATTATTAAATGCCAGATAGTGTATTATATACATTCAAATTATTAG
This sequence comes from Carollia perspicillata, assembly GCA_004027735.1. Taxonomy (NCBI): domain Eukaryota; kingdom Metazoa; phylum Chordata; class Mammalia; order Chiroptera; family Phyllostomidae; genus Carollia; species Carollia perspicillata. Next base: position 12,936 of record PVKM010008975.1, on the reverse strand, counting down.
GTAGTTAATTGGGTGGATAATGTTTGTATAGCTTAAATTGTATTTGTGAATATTATTATAATATTGTTTAAAATATTCTGTCAATTAGATAATCAGCAGATTGCCTACTTAAAAAGATAGAATACTGATAAAACTATGCAAGTATTTTACTTTTGATTGTTTAGAAAATACTTCACATTTTAACATTCAAATCAGTATACCTACTTTTTGTTTTTATTTGCAAAAGATTTTATAGATATTTTTGTATATATTCATTTTTAGGTGAATAATGATATAGGAATTTTAAAAAGGATATAAAATAATATATAAAAGTAATGCTACAAAGACACTTGATAGACATTAGAATACCTCGTTACCTCTTCTACATTTTTAAATCAGTTTATAAAGAATTTTAAAGCATAGTTTCTTGATCTTAAGATATTAAGAAAGAGAATAAAGAAATCTCTTCCAGCTATACAATTATATGAGTTTTTCTCTAAGTAGTTAGCATTCTGAAATATTCCCAATTCATTTTCATTACCTAGTTGGTCATTTTTACTCTGAAAAATTCCACCAATGGAATTGGCCATGAGAATGAATGTTACTGCTCCAAAGAAATAAAAAATGTTACTGTAAGTAAAATGGCATTACATAACTTTGACATTTAGGTTTCAACCTTAAAGAAGCAACCAAATAATCACAGAATAAAGGATGCTTGATTACTAAAACTAACATTTCTTTTTTCTTTAATTCACAATTTTAGAGGGAGATCATTGGTTATACAACTTAAATTGCTTCTCCATGTGTAAACATCCTCAATAAAAATATCAGCAGTACTCAGGTGCTAAACCTATTTGGGCAATATGAAACATCATGTCTGATTTTTGCTTGTGAGTCTTGTTGGTTATATTAGCTACCTCAGGCTGCCATAAGAACATAAGATGGACAGGGTGACATAACAGAACTTTATTTGCTCACAGTTCTTCAAAGGACAAGTCCAAGATCAAAATGCTAGTGTGGTTACTTTCTGGTGAAACCTCTCTTCCTAATTTGCCACTGGCAAACTTCTTGCTGTGTCTTCCCCTAAGGAGGAGAAGGAGGGAGCACGTTCTCTGGTATTTCTTCATATAAGGGTACTGATTCCATCATGACAACCCCACCTTCCTGACCTCATCTAAATGTAATTATCTCCCTAAGGTCCCATCTAATTATAATCATATTTGGCATTAAAGATTCAACATATGAATTTTGGGGCATACAATGCACTCCATAGTAGTAGGGATCATATCACCATATTCACATTCATACACTTTCAGATTTGTTTTTGCCTGAGGGAATCTTTCTTCACTCCCTGGGATGTGTCCATGTCTGTAAATGAGATGTCTCACCACCTACTGGGGAGTCAGATATCACAAGGAGAACAAATTTTTCATGAACTATGTATTATCACCTTGTAGCCTCTTTGCCATTCTTTTGATCTAATGATATGTTGCCTTATGTATGTGAGTTTTTGTTATTCTGTATAAAAATTTAAATTGATTCTGCTCATTCTTAGACATTTTCCAAATAATAATGATAATTTAAATGATTCAAAAAAGAGTATTAGAGTTAAAATAAAAATTAATAAAATAGTTTATATTCAATTCAACAAATCATAGTTATCTTTTCCAAATTTTCTTTCTCAAATACAAGGATTTTCAAAAGCGTATTTTCTGTTGAAAGAAGGGATTATTTTTTCAGTTATAAGTATCATAAAATTACATAATTTATAACTAGATGTTGATTCTCTAAAATGTACATCCAATTTTATTGATTACAATATATATCTTTAGGCAGGCAACTCAAGAAATAATGAATCTTGATAATTATAGAAAATGTAGGTCAGCCCTGGCTGGCATAGCTCAGTGGACTGAGCACAAGCCTGCAAACCAAAAGGTGGCCAGTTCGATTCCCAGTCTAGGGCACATGCCTGGGTTACAGGCCAGTTCCCCAGTAAGGGGGCATGTGAGAGGCAACCACACACTGGTGTTTCTCTCCCTCTCTTTTTCTCTCCCTTCCCCTCTCTAAAATTAAATAAATAAAAATCTTTACAAAAATGTAGGTCAATAAACACATTACTGCATATGGCTAGGGACTATAAAGAAAATGCAAAAAATCATTGTTACTGTCATTTTATAAATGGCTTTGATGTTTTAAGGGTTTACTTCAAGTGATTCAAAAGAGTAGCATCATTTAACATTATTTAGCTTAATTAAAATTATGTTATATAATGTCCCAAGATTATGACCATGTGAAGAAGTATTAGACAACTGGCCAAATCAAAAGTTAATAGATAACAACAAGTTTAGGTTTTTTGATCTAACTAAAATAAATTTAAATAACTAACAAATTATAATGTTATACACCTATAATTTTCATACCCACCTACAATTGGGTTGTAAATAACAGAGTAGGTTTATGATATTGCCAACAATTTTTTCTGTATGCCAGATTTAGGTCCTACATATAATGATATGAGGTGGCCTGGATTCTGATACTTTTCTTTCCTCTTTGACCTTGAGCTTTTCAATTTAATTTTTTAAATTCTGGGTTTTGCAATCAAAGCACAGACTTAGATGTGGCCAGGATGGAAAGCAAAAAGGGACAGAATGGAAATCAATGTTGTTGCACTCAAATAGCTTACAAACCCTTTGGGGTTTACAAGAAAGTAACTAAAGCGTAAAAGTTACCATAATGCAATATAGACTATAAGTGCCTTTAAATAGATTTTTTAAAATTATGAAACTAAAAGGATGGGGATATTATAGTGATGAGATAACATTCAAGCTAGGCTCTCAGATTTGTGTAGAATTTCTAAAGATAGAAGTTTGGTGAAAAGGCATCACAAAAAGTAGAATAGAATTAAGGTAAACTGTGCAAAAGCTAGAAGCATCTCCAGAAAGAGCAAGTCATACAGTATTATAATAGGTTGAGAAAATGGCATCTGTAGGGAAATATAGCCGATAAATCCAGGAATTGTAGTTTAGAATTCTATTCTGTGCTAACTTAGTGTTTAGAAATAAATTGATTAACTTGACAAATAATTTTTGTGGTACTATAATTTCAGATACCATATCACACACTAAGAATCCATATTTCACATTATAAGAAACACCAGGTCTTGGGATGGTAGAATCTAGAAATAGAAATGACTGGAACAGTTGCATGGATATATCTGAGACTGCAATTTTATGATTCTGAGAAGGCTATGATAGAGTGATAGAGTGTTAAAAATGTATGATATAAAATCTAACTACATCAGATGCATTAAAGAAGGATTTCCTAAAAAAGAGTTCAGAAGCACAAGGTGAGAGGAGATGAAAAGACTATTAAATATATGTGAGGAGGTATGTATGAAATGGAAGGCTCATGTAGCTGGATCACAGATAGACAAATGCTGTCTGTCATGTTGTATAGGAGATAGGAAAGATAAGCCAGTCCCAGATCTTGAGGGTCATTTAAGTTATTTTTTTCTGTATCATAAAAGTAATGGGGAATTATGCACATGAACAAAAAATAATTATTTTAAAGACTTTATTTATTTATTTTTAGACAGAAAGGAAGGGAGAGAGAAAAAGAGGGAGAGAAATATCATTGTGCATTTGCATCTCTCACGCCCCCTACTGGAGACCTGACCTGACCCACAACCCAGGCATATGCCCTGTATTGGGCATGAACCACCCTTTGGCTCACAGGCCAGTGCTCAGTCTGCTGAGCCATACCAGCCAGGCCCCCCCGCCACCAAAAAAAATCCCAAACTTTATTTTAGAAATAAAATATTGTTGAGTAAAGAAGAATTGGGAGGGACAAGAGGTTTAAAGAGTAGGAAATAAAAGTGTCACTATAGTGGATAAGCTGAGAGCCAATGATTGCTCCAAATAAGTGGTTTGGAGATGGATATCTATGTACCAATTTAAGAAACACTTAAGACTTTCGATGGAGAGTACATAGTGGGGAACCAGAAATTAGAAAGACAGTTATCTAAGGTTACTTTTTGTTAGTAGATTGTGATATTTGGTGTAAGGAAGGTTATATTAACTATGATAGAAAATTAAAAATAGAAAATAAAATCCCTTAAATATTTAAGACTATGATTTCAACCTTAGGTACCTATGAAGTTTTTTGAAGTACACATCCAAGCAAAAATTCAGTTACTCAATTCCAAGAGTGAGCCTAGACTGGGTATAGAAGTTTGTGCACTATATTTGCAAAGGCAATTATCATTGTTGGAGTGGTAGAGGAACTTTGCTAGGGAGCAGCATCAAAGTAAACATAAATCTCAAAATACTGACCAACTAAATTAGAGTAAGGCTGAAAAGAGACCAAGAAAGAGTAAGTGAATGTTAGAAGAAAAGCAAGAGCGTGACATCATATAATTGTTTCCAAAGAGTCAACAAAGGAAATAAATGCTGAGATGGCCAGTAAAAGGATATTGACCCATAGCTTTCCAGATGGAAAAATCAATGAAGATGTTAGAAATGCTCTTTCAGAGAAGTTATGGGGTAGAAAACAGATTGTTCTGAGTTAAGAAGAGAGAAGTAGGTGAGGAAAAGAAGCCATTGTTTATAGGCTACTACTATTGGAAAAGCATATAATCAAAATGACATATATTTTTATGTGGATAAGAAAGTATATTCAATGGAAAAATGAAGTTGAAGAGTAATGGGATTATATTTCATTTGCGACATGGCATGAGACCTTAATTTTTTTCTAATAAAAATGACAAAATAAGAAATTTCATTTTGATGCAGCCAAGGTAAAATGATAAATTGGAGTCCAGCCCCTCCTGAGAGAGGCAAGAAAAAATGCAGAGTGTGATGAAATCATGTATGTATGTGGACTTCAGCACTTGATGTGCACTGATGGTAGGGAGATAGAAATAGAAAACTAAGGGGAAATGATGTGATGGTTTTGAAAACATAGAGTCTATTGAAATTGGTAAGTGAAGAGACTTAAGGTAAAACATAGACAAATGTCAAACATTTAATTATTGATGTATGAAAGTAGATGATAAAACAATTTATAAGGAAGATGAGTTATATTCTTACAGATTTGTTGAGTAACTGCAATTAGAATCTCATCCTCATACCCACTGCAGAAAACCTGTTCTTATGAAATTCATCAATGACCTCCACATTGCCGAGTTTAATGATTTCATATCTAGATACTGTATCACACACTAGGAATCCATGCTTCATATTGCAAGAAACACATGTCTTGGGAGAGTACAGTCTAGAAAGAAATAGAAATGAAGGAAACTCTTACATGGATATATCTAAGACTACAGCTATATGATTCTCAGAAGGCTATGATAGAGAGGTATATAGTGTTAAAAATATATGATATAAAATCTAACTATATCAGATGTATTAAAGAAGAATTTCCTAAAAAATCTGAGTTCAGAAGGATAGAGGTGAGAGGAGATGAAAAGATTATTAAATGTATGTGAGGAAGTATGTATGAAATGGAAGGCCAGTGTTGCTGGATCACAGATAGACAAGTGCTGGTATCTGTGGTATATGGGATCTGTTTCCTAAATTTATTAGCAGTATTCAGTACAGGTTGTCACTCGCTTCTTAATATCCTTTAAGAATATTAAAGAAGGATTATCTTATATCCTTTAAGAATATCTTAGAAGGATTTCCTGAAAAAGAGTTCAGAAGGACAGAGGTGAGAGGAGATGAAAAGATTATTAAATATATGTGAGGAGGTATGTATGAAATGGAAGGCTCGTGTAGCTGGATCACAGATAGACAAATGCTGTCTGTCATGATTAGAAGGATTATCCTTAAATATAAGAATGTCCATCTGGCTTTACAAAACCACGCACTCTTGATTTTGTTCAAAAGGACTGGGAAACATTTGGAGAAATCCAGGGCTCAGTTTTTTAATATTTCCATTTTATTAATCCCCTAGTTGAAAATTTCCATTACAGTTTGATGCAATATCTATGTATAAACTAGCTGGTCCTCCATTTAAAAAAATAAATTCACCTGAAGATCTTTGTTTATTGATGAGAGAGAGAGAGAGAGAGAGAGAGAGAGAGAGAGAGAGAGAGAGAGAGAGAGATTGATGTTAGAGAGAAGCATCAATTATTTGCCTCTCATATGTGCCCCAACCAGGGCTTGAACCCACAACCTAGTTATGTGCCCTGATCAGAAATCAAACCTGCACCATATCAGTGTATGGAATGATGTTCCAACCAACTGAACCACTTGGCCAAGGCAGGTCCTCCATTTTCACCTCAATCCTTAACTCTAACAATACATATTTAACACTATTTGACTTCTTTGGATATCAAGTATATTTCTCAAAACTGACGTGACCAAACCTATCTCATTATTAGAGTCTTTCAGTAATAATTTGCTAATCTTAGTCCTTCTCTCTTAAAGTGATGAGTACTACACCCTTTTCTTCCTCAGGCCATGAACTTGAAGTCATTAGTCAGACCTACCATCCATTCCTTCAGCACAGGTCATTCACTCTTCATTCAGAATATATTCTATATCTGACCAGTTCTTAATGTTGTTGTTGATACAAACTATTTTTTTTTACTTCTCCCACTGTTGCTCTTCTTCAGACATGCAGGTCTCCATGCTGTTTTTGGTATAAACTAAGCACACTCATATCTTAAAACCTTTGTACTTGTTAATCTCTCTACCAGGAATTCTCTTCTCTATCATATCTACATAGGTTGTTCTCTCATTAAGTCTCTACACAAACATATATTCAACAAACTTCTCCCTGAACTACATGATAAGACAGATTATGTATCAAGGTACGGATTATTTACTACTTTATTTACTTATCTATCCCCTCTGGCTAGAGCAGTAGTATACAATGGAACTTTGCATGTGAAGGAAATACTCTATATCTGGGTTTTCTGATATGGTAGGTGTTAGCACATATGGATTTTGATAACAATAAATGTGTATAGAGTGAATGAGAAAATGAATTTTATTTGTATTTAAATAACCAACTTTAAGTTGTAATTTAAATAGCCACATATAACCAGTGGCTATCATCTTGTATAGTGGAGAGCTATAATGTAAACTACAATGGTAGGAAGTGTTTTCTGCTTTGTCTACTTTTTAAATTATTTTGTAGAAACTAAAATCTAAAGTGCTAAATAAGTATCTGCACTAATAAATGAATAAAAGTAGAAGTGCAATACATAGTAGTTAATATTAAACCTGGATCATGAGAGACAGATGATTAATACAGATAAAATTGGAAGTTTATTAGAGAGATTTTTTAAAAAGTAAATTTAGAAAGAATAACACACAAGCAAACAATAATTCAAAAAAGACCTTTTATGAAAAAGATTCACAACTGTATATTATAAAGTGATTAAGAAAAAAAGAAAGTGTGAAATAAAATCCTTGCATTTGAGAGATATAACAGTCATAAGTAACCATGGATAGAAAAGAATCAATATTTTGGTTAGGGCATACCAAGAAACTAACCCAAAAATGTCTAAACATAAGATTGGATTAGAAATGGTTGAGGTTGGTTTAGAGAGGTTTGAGAAAATTAGGCAAATGGACCTCTTAGTCACATATTAACACTAGAAGGACAAAGAAGGAGTTATAATGGTAGAGAAATGTTATTTATTTTTTGTTTAATAGAAATTGAGGACACCTGTGACCTTTGTTGCACAAAAGATGAGAAGTATTCTCAGAAGCAAAAATAAATGATAGATTAGGTTCTCAGAAAAGATAGTTCTGCATTGGCTCAGATCATATAGATTTAAATTAGAAGTCTCTCTCCTCCCTCTCTGACTCTGTCTCAGAAAAGGAAAAAATAGTAGAAAAGACAGAAAGCAGAAAGCTTAAGATTAAGGAATGTCTTTTCATTGACCATGAATCATAGCTGAACAGAGGAACACTATTAATTTAAATGGACAATAACACTGTCCCAGAAGATATGATAGAAATTAGTGATTGTTGTTTAGCAGCTACACAGGTCCAGTTTACACTGCAAAATATATTTTGCAGCACTTGTATGTAGAAGATAAATAAGAAGGCAGGAAGAATGGAAGTTTCAGTTCTTTGATTTCATAGGTGATTTGAAAACAATCAATCTGTGCAGGATGACAGGAATCAGGGGACCAGTACAAAGAAAAGGAGAGAAATATGGTATGATGACTGAACTGTCTGGAAGATGTGGTGTAGAGTAATATCACACACTTGAAAGGCCCTCCTAAAGTGTCACAGTGTGAAGAAAGACTGATATTATAGCTGCATTCACTCTTGTCCATTGAGAAATTTAAATGTAGAACTAAATTTAGCCATTGTAACTTTAATGTAATTATTTTAAATTGAAAAAAAAAACATATAGGACACCACCGATTACAATAAGCTATAATCTTGGTTTAGGTTATATATATTTATAAAGTCTACATTGAAAATAAATTTTAGATAGTATTTATCTCCTCTATTATGAGTTTCTCAGGACATTGAGAAGAGTATCTTATTCAGAGAATAAATCCTTCCCTTATTTAGTGAATGAAATTTTCAGTGTATTTTGATGCAACCCATTTGCAATGAACTCAAAGCTAATGTGCTGCCAAAATTCCCATGTTGAAATTTTAACAGAGGTAAAGTCTTTACCTTAAAGAGGTAAAGACTTTGGAAGCTGATTTGGTCATGCCAGTGGAAACATCATGAATGAGATTAATGCTCTTATAAAAGAAAATACAGAGCGATCCTTGTCTCCATTTTGCCATGTGAGGTTACAGTGAGGCTCTCAATGAGGAAGTGGGTTCTTACTAAACACCAAATCTGTCAGCTACTTAACCTTGGACTTCTCAGCCTCCAGAAATGTGAGAAACAAATGGGTGTGTATAAGCCACCTAGTCTATTAAATTTTTTAGAGCAGCTTGAATGATCTAAGATACCAACTCAATTACCCCGATGAATACTAGGTCTTGAGATACATTTTGTAAAGTTTGCATACCTGAAAATGTATTTATCCATGTTCACATTTGATTTGTGGTTTACTTGCACTCAGATGTCTATTTTAAAATCCAGTGACTGAAATTTGAAACTTTCTTTCAACACTCCATGTCTTGATGGGAGCTTGGTTCAAATGCTTACTGTTCTTCTTTCATAACATATTTATTTAATTTTATTTCCTACTATTCATTTATTTTTTCAAGTTTTGAAAATCTTATTTAAATTTAAAAGAGCTTATTGTTTTTGGTCACAGATGCATTTCTTATAGATTCAATTTCTTCTCGAAGAATGCCTTTGTTCATCAGTTAGTAAAAAATATGATTCTATGGTTGATTTAAATTAATTTCTGGGGCATAATGTCTAGTACCACTGTCATTTTGCTGATTAAAATTTTGTTTTTAATTACTTTGTTAACTCTGTGTCAGACAAGAAAATAGTCTGTCAATAAGTGACTATGGAATAGACACTTACAAAGTATTTAGATATTAGCAAACTCTCTCCCCCTTCTATATATCGGTTTAAGCTCTAAGTACATTAATGTACACTGGTTTATTCTATTTAAAGTGCTATAACTAAACACTATAGAGGGGTTGGTTTATAAGAACAATAATTTATTTTTCAGGGTTTTGGAGGCTGGAAGTCCAAGATCAGAGTGCCCCCACAGCGAAGTGTGGTGAGAACCTCCTTCCAAGTCATAATCTGCTGTCTTCTTGTTGTTTCCTTACATGGTTGAGAGACAAGAGCATCCAGCTCTCTAGTGACTTGTAAGGACACTAATTCCATTCATGACAGCTCCATCTTCATGATCTCATCTAATTCCAATCACACCCCAAAGAACATGACTTCTAATACCATTACACTGGGTAGTAATCTACCATGTGAATGTGTGGGGTATACACACATTCATTTCATAACACGTACCTGTGTACATATATTTACAACACACCATATATGCAAGTATTGCTCTATCTGTATACCTATACACAGTAACAGACTGAAAGAGATTTCTAGAAATTGGAAAAGTATGTATGAAGGAAAATAAGAACCCTAAATCTTGAATTTCCATTCTCTGTATAAGTAGACTCTGTGCTGTCATTTCTATTGCTTCATTACAGTAAATTTGTTTAATTAGTCATTTTGTCAGAGTGCTTGTGAATCCTGTTTATTGCAACTCATTCTGTTATATCCATTTTCTAAGAAAGCATTGTTTATGCAAATGAGACCTTTCTTTATTATCTCCCTTCGGTTTACCTTCAAACATCCCCATATTTTATACAATAATTGTGTCTCAGTAACATCATAACTTGGGTTTCAAAGGCAAGGTGCAAACTCTAAACTATATCCTGTTTATGATAAACATTTTATTCTTTTATGTATCCCTTAAAAGCAAAAAAGACAATTGGGGAGAGTATGTATGTGTGTATATATGTTATTTCCTGTAATACCTGAATTAAGCATACACATTGTTAGACAATATTATAACTTTCTTCAAATTTCCAGGTGAAAATTCTTCTTAAAATCACTTTTACAATTTTCTTTATAAGTCAAGAGTATTTTGGATATTATTAACCATCTTCCTTTTCATTAGAAAAAGCCGTATACTTAAAATACTGAATTTTTTTTTCAAAAAACGCTTTCTTACTCAGCAAACTTATTCTTCAAATGAGAAATGGAAACAACACATTTTCATAATTCATTGTGACCACAGCTTCAGGTTAAAATTAGTTAAAATGCTTCAGGCCAAAGGGAAATGACACCAGGTGATAAATTTGATGTACAGGAATAAATGAATAGTACAAGATATGCTAAATATATGGTAGATTATATACACATATGTGAGTTATTATATATAATTACATATTTTAGTTATATATTAAATAAAAATCTACATAGTATAAATATATAATCCTGTTAAAAAGTGTAAAAATATAACCACAAAAACCAAACAAAATTACACTGTATTTTTGCATCATGCATATTGACTATATGTAACATAATTAGCATAGAGTACATTTTTAAAAAATATATTATGTCAAACTTTCTGCATTTTACCAAAAGTTGAGTGGTATTGCCATAATATAAAGATGCATTTTGCTATCCACAGATCAACAACTAAAAATTAATATAATCAACATTGCTAAAAAGTCAATAGAATTAAAATTGTACATTAAAGTATATTACTATACTTATTTTATCATAATAAAATAAGGCAGAAAATGAAAAACAACAAAATAAAAAATAAAGTGAGACAATGAAACAGATAGCAAAAATCAAGGCTCATCCATTCATTTATCAGGACATGCATTTAAAATATAAAGACATAGGTCTTCTAGTTTTTCCCAAGGAAGTAGAAAGCTAACAAGAGCATTACATTAATTCTGTCAATAACAAATTGGAGTGATTTTCAAGATAATGACTTTCCTTAATCTGTTAAAGTTGAGTTTGAAGGGCAAATAATAAACCTGCAATCTGATGATATACAAAAATTTCTAAGAGAGGTGTGGCACCTGTATTGGCATACGTGTTTGCAACAGGGTATAAGAATAAGCAATTGCCGCCAGAAAAATATTATATATATATATAATTATATATAGTATATTGTGCTATATATTATATACAGTGTGTTGTGTTATGATATGATATAAATGCTTAAAATCTAAGGCAAAGAATGGCAAACACTGTTTTTCTCAGGGCAGTGATGAAGACCACACAGCTCCAAGAAGGTAAATAATTTAAAAAAAAAGCACTTTATGCCCTGGAGAAAAGGAGAAAATTATTCTGAATTCAGATCATTAGGGATCTCCTTTCACTTGGGGATTGGGCAAAATCACTGAGAAATCCCTCCTCTTCAGACACAGAGACATAGTCTGCCTAACGTGAGGCTGCGCCAGGAAGGCAGAGCCTGTGTGCTTACTGCCCGCCATCATTAGGCGGGTAGGTGCCAAAGAACGAGCAAAATCCAGATCAGCTCCTGACTAGATTAATTGCATCCGTCACAGTAACAGCACAGAAGAAAGAGGCGTACTTATTTCAGTCATTAATATCCTACACACAGTGCCCAGTATCTAATATAAAATGACACAGAAAAAAAAATCAAAGAAACAATTTAATATCAAGAGACAGAAATCAATATCACTAAATTAGATTAGATTTTGGAAATAATAGATGGTAATTTTCAGATAAAAGAAAGGAGATGGTAGTTACTAGGGGACAGAGTGAATAAATTGATGAGGTTTAAGAGCAAGAACTTGTAATAAGTACTAAAATAGCCATAGAGATTTAATGTTTTGTTTATTGGTCAAGAAAATTGTTTTGTTCTATACATAGATAATGGGATAAATATCATTACAATGACAACCGTATTCTAATATATTAATAGATCAAAGTAACATTAGGCACACCTTAAATTTACACAATACTGTATGTCAAATGTATCCAAAACAATAAAATTTAAGGAATATTATGTTAAAAGCTCAAATAAGAATGGTTGACCACACACATAATGAAATGGAAATTTCAACAAATATATGAAACTGTGAGAATCAAGTAAAAATGTTAAAAAATAAAAACACACTAAAAATCACTGAGACATTTTCCTCTTAATTCAGAGAAAAAACCTGAGATTGAGGCTGCAGCAGCAAACAACATGTGAACTGCCCAGGACCACTGTACGGCCAGTACATTACTATGTGATAGAACAGCTTTCAAGGCAAACATTATTACTAAAAACCAGAGGGGCTATTTCATAATGAAATAAGTAAAACTTGTCCTGCCTGGTGTAGCTCAGTGGGTTCAGCATGGGCTTGTGAACCAAAGAGTCACCAGTTCGATTCCCAGTCAGGGCACATGCCTGGGTTGTGGGCCAGGTTCCCAGTAGGGGACATACGAGAGGCAACCACACATGGATGTTTCTTTCCCTCCCTTCCTCCCTCCCTTCCGCTCTCTCTAAAAATAAATAAAA
>PVKM010008974.1:0-37857 GCA_004027735.1 Carollia perspicillata | reverse complement strand
ATCTGTCAGATCAACCAAATCATGAGGTGATATTGAATCAGTAACAATCAATTATAAGGTGAAAATGACATATTTTGCATCGGATATGAATAAGACCAAGTAATAGAAGCTGCTTAAGCAGGTCACCCAGACTCTTATGTATTGCTCTAGCCATTCATACCACCTAGATTTTTACATGTAGATTCTCTCACCCAATGTTACATTGAAGCCTAATTTTAATGGAAACAGTGGACATAGTATCATGTTTTGTGACATTACAATTATCCATAAAGTTGGTTTTACATGCTTCTGTTGCAAATTTTACAAATACAGATAATCTCATTTATATTCAGTAATAATGTTTAAATGAACATATCTGGTTGACTTTAATCTTAGTGTTCCAAATACCTTTATGTTTCTCTTTGAAAATAAAACCTGCTCAGTGTTTTGGGAGTTTGCTTCTGATCATAAATTCTTCCTTTACCTCATAAAAATTAATCTTCACTTAATCAAGGTCAGGTATTAAACACATGAATTACAGGAGCTCCATCTTGCAGATCATCACACCAATCAAATGTTACCATGAGAACATGAACCTGTGATTTATAATGGCCATAAATTAATCAGTATGTACAATGAATAATTCACCCCTGGTAGAGCCCTTGAATTTGGGTTCTTTCATTTCTCTCAGCTCAGCGCTCTGGGAGAATGAGTGGAAAGGCAGTTCATCTGACACCAACACACCTTTGTCTCTGTGAGGGAGTCAAGGTGATGTCTCAACAGCAGCATGGCCTCAAGTTGACTCTTTCTCATTTCACTCTCCTGAATATTAATGGGCATAAAAGCTTCTTGTCTGTGGTCTCTACTGGCCTCTTTTGATCACATATATGTTTAATTAATCTTTAATATATCAAATATATAGACTTTCTATTAATTATCAACACCAGTAAAGAGGTTAAACAAGATATACGGGGGAGAAAAAAATCTTCCAATTCAAGAATATAATTAAAATTTGCAGGTCAGTTTTCTCGTGATAGACTTCTGTATTAACCATAATTGGTACAGGTAATGGGGTAACTGAGAATGGACCATGGCCAAAAGTAAAGATTAGGAAGTGACCAAGAATTTGTGGATTTTGTGGAGTACACCAAAATCCACAAGTACCTCGGGAATGAGTGCCATGAATTGAGACGAGAAAGGAAGTCACATACAGATGTTTTAAGTTAGAGCAGAAAAAGAACATGGAAGCGTGTAGGAATTATGAATGTCCAGAAATGCATAGCTAAGAAATAGGTTCAGGGACCTGGATATCAATCGCTGCATATATAATGATGAGTCAAGATCAGAAGATCAGAAGAACAGGCAGGAGATGGGCTTTAGGGCTAATTTAAATATGATAGCATCCCTTCCCCAACAAATAACTAACTTGATAAGTTAGTTAAATAACTTGATAAGTCCACTAAAGTAGAAAGTAGTGAAGTCTGCACCTAATGTCTGCCCTCTCAGTTTTTAGTTTTTGATGTTTTTACTGTGCTACATGTGTCACACTGTGATCATATTTTTAATAAAAATTCTCTGGGGATGGAGACTGTCCAGAGAGCATGTACTTCCCAGGTCTTTCAAAGAGAAGATGAAAGAGTGTGAGTCTTTTTGTTATCTACAGAAAAATCTATTACTCCCAGATATATTCAAAGGGTAATGTTCTCTCTATGCCCATTTATTCCATCCTGTGCAGAGATGTACCCAATGAGGACCCACTTCCTCAAAGTGCATATTTTATCTCTTAATATCTTGTAGACGAGGGAAGAATTGAAGAGTGAGTTATTCTGGCATAAGTGGAGGTGATATTTGGCAAAACTGAAGAGTATGCTTATTTCAGGCTAAGGGCTAGACATTCCTTAATATTTTGAGGCAAGATATACACCTAATAATAAGCCAGAGGTTTGGGGGGGGCTCCAGTAGAATTATGATATTTGAAACCCATGAATAGGCCTGATCATAGGTGGGTGAATCAAGAAATAGTCAGTATACAAGTTCACTAGCAGTACACTTGAGGAAACTGCAAAACATTATTGACAATTGTCATGTTCTGCATTTTGCACGAAATACACTGCTCTAAAGAAATGTGTCTGGGTAAGAGGGTCCCTTTATATTTAACATGGTGGTGAGAAAGAAGGAGTTTGGAAAAAAAGTTTAATGAAAACAATAGTGCTCTAAAAGTTAAATAAATAAAGTTTTACAAAATAACCACTTAAATGGTGTTGAAGGCAGAGGCATGGTCAATAAAAGTATCTGGCATCTCCCACCAAAAAAGTACTCATATATCAGAAACTAAAAGACCAAAAGCAGTTCTTTTTGAACTGAAATCCAGTTAATATACAAAAAAATGTACTGATCTTAACAAATCACTTCAATGAATTTTGACAATTGTACGTACTCATGTAGCCATTATCCAAGTAAGATGTAGAGTATTTCCAGTACCCTGGAGAGTTTCCTCACACCTCTTTCCAGTGTACATTTTGTTGTCTCTACCCAAAGGAACAACATACTCACTTCTATCAGCATTGATTAGATTTTGCATGTTTTTGTACCATCTGTGTATTATCTATCTATCTCTCTATCCATCTATCCATCTATATATAGTAAGTATGTATTATTTGTATTTGGATCCCATAGGCAATGACATTTATTCATGTTGATTGTTATCAGTAGTTTGTTTCTTTCACTGCTGAATAGTATTCCTTTGTACCATTTTACCAAAGGTTGTTTATACATTTTACTATATTGAACATTTGGGATGTTTCTGGTTTGGGGATATTATGAATTAGCTGCAATGATAATTCCCATATAAGACCTTTTGTGTGTATATATTTTCATTTGTTGTGGGAAAATACTCTGGAGTGGAACTGTGGATCATCAGGTAGATTCATTTTTATCTTTGTAAGAAACTTTCACCTTTCTTGCCTTTAATAATAGGTTTGTGAATTCCATGTCCAGTTACATGTTTAATTTTCATAATGAGTTTTACTGAGACAAAAATGAGTAAAGAATATTAAAAGAAGCCCCTCTCATTAAAAAAGCTATTCAGTTCCTGTCATAATAATAAGCTAGAAAGAAAATAGAGGAATACCACACTTAGTGCACTTCTGTGGACAAAAGATGAGGGTTTTCTGGTCTGAAAAAGGGGAAGAGAGCTCCATGGGGTATGTTTCTAGTGAAAATTATGAAGACAGGAGAAAGGCAAGTTCTTTGCTTTTGGAGGTGGTCCACAATGGAAAAAAAAGAGAGAAAAGGGCAAAATATAGCCACAATGGAATATTTTTCAACCATGAGAAAGAAGGAAATCCAGCTATTTGTGACAAATATGAATATATAGATATAAATATTTTCTTCATCATGTGTAATATATAAATATAGTAATATTTTCTTTATACATTCATCTGTTGGTGGACAGACTGTTTTCATGTCTTGGTTATTGTGAATAATGTGAAGAATGTTGCAATGAACATGGGGGTGCAGAGATATATATTTGAAATAGTGATATAATTTCCTTTGAATATGTTAGTGTTTTAACTCTGGAGGAAATTTCATGCTGTTTTCCATTCCCACCAACAGTGTTACGAGCTATCTCTTTTCTACAACCTCACCAGGACTATCTCTTGTCTTTTTCATAACAGCTGCTCTCATGGGTGTGAGGAGTTTTATAGTTTCAGGTCTTACATTTAAGTTCTTATTTCAAGTTAGTTTTTATGAGTCAAGTGGTCCTGGAGAAGATCTATTTGAATTGAATTGTTTGAGAACCTATGAGCTTCATGAACCTGACTGTCCAAGTATCTCCCCAGTTTTGGTATGTTCTCAGCCATTGTTTCTTTAAATGAGTTTTCTACCCCTTAGTCCTGCTATTCTTATGAAACTGCAATAATGCATTATTTATTTTCTTAATGATGTCCTATAGGTTCTGTAGGCTTTCTTCATTTTTAAAAATTATTTTTCTTTTGTGCTCCTCTGACTGGAGAATTTTTAATGCTATGTCTTTAAGTCAGTGATGCTTTCTTCTGCTTGGTCCAGTCTGTTATTGGTGTTATTCATTAAAGTCTTTAGTTTACTCAGTCAATGTATTCTTCAGCTCCAAAATTTCTGTTTGGTCTTTTTTTTATGTTCTCTACCTCATGTTGAACTTTTCATTTTTTCTACTGTATTTCTGATTTTGTTAAATTGTTAATTTGTGTTCTCTTCTAGTTGTTGAGCATATTTATAACAATTATTCCTAATTCTGTGTCAGGTGATTCACTCATTTCTGTTTCTTTGGGGTAGTTACTAGAAATGTACCACGTTCCTTTGGTACTGTCATTCTTCCTTGGTTCTCCAAGATTCCTATAGTCTTGGGTAAGTAAGTGTTTGCACAGTTGAAGAAGCAATCACTTCTTCCAGACTTTATGATCGACTTTGGCAAGTGAAGACCTTCACCAGCAGGTAGGAGCACACTGAGGCATGCTGTGATCCCAGACCTAGTGATTCAGGGCACCAGAGGTGTGTGTAAGGTGTGTCACAGCTATGGATTCATGGAAGGCATATACGATGTCTCATCTGCTCAGGCTGCTGGGATTCACAGCATCCACAATGGCATGATCCTTCACAAGTGCTTCAGGGGGACTGTGGTGGCTGCAAAAACTGTAAGAGTCCTCAGAAATACTTCAAGGTCAAATGTATAGAGACCAAGACAGGCAGTGGTGGTGGCCAGAGTTGGTTGTATAAATGCACTCAGCAGCAAGGGCTGGGTGTATGTGCCTGTGTATTTGTGGTGGCCGGCTGTACATACATCTAGTGACAAGGGTAGCAGCCATCAGCAGGCACATTAACAGCAGGGAGGCATTACCATAACAGCAGGCTCTCACAACAGGTGTTCACACAACAACAGAGACTATGACAGGAGTCAAGCTGGTGGAGTGCAGGTGCACAGCTGCAGGGAGTAGCTGTAGATGAGCCCAGGAATATAGGGCAGTCATTGGAGACAGGGCCAGATCCTAGGCCTATGGGCAGCTGTGGAGACCTTGGCTTTTAGTGTACACTTTTGTGGGTGAAGAGTCTTGTGACAGGTGCACACATAGCAGTGGAAACTGGTGATGAAAGTCAGACTGGTGGCATGCCGGTGCACAGCTGGAAGGGTACCTGAGCACTCAAATACCTGAGTCATCTCCAGGGGTCTAGGTTGGCCTCTTGCATATGTGCAGTTACAGAGTCAGGGGTTGGTTGCTTGTGTGGATCCCAGGATCCAGTGGGGGTGAGGGGTGGGAGTAGAGCAGGCACTTACTAAAGTGGCTGGCATCTGTGAATGCAAAAACCTATAGGCCAAAAACTTCAGTGGTGACATCTGAATGGGACTGTGGCAGCTGGGTGGTTTGTGGCTAGTTCATCGGTCAAAGCTGCTGGCTGCTGGAGTCCTAGGCATAGCAAGCCCTGGGGATCATTGTCATTCCTGCTGTGCTGATGATTTTGGTAGTCTCTGCTCTACTTCCTGGTTCTTTCTTAAATGCCTTGGCTTTGCCAACATTTGAATGTGGTGAAACCAAAGTGAGTCCTTTATGCAATGCCCCCCAGAGTTGGGGAAGTTGGTTAGTCATCACGCTCTCTCTTTCCTAGCAAGAGAAGCTCTTTTGAGCAGGGGATTGTCCTCTTGGAAGTGCTGGCCTAGGAGTGAGAAGGATGATGCAGGCAAATGAAGCTGTTCTCCCTTATCTTTCTGTGTGGTTATTCTCAAGTTTTCTATCCCAATGTGTTGCTGAAGCTTCTTAAGTGGACACCTGAGCTCTCCCAGAGCTCCTTTGGTTCATGGATAGCTGTCTAATTACTGATTTTTGTGAGGATTAAAGCTGGAGCCTGCTATTTCTCTGTATGGAGTGATTTGAAAATGTTAATGCTGAAAGGAACCCTGACTACAATTACCTGCACCCCACACAACTCAATTCCCCAGGCTAAACATCCAGTTAAAACATTATTTACCTCAATTTCTATTTTTCCTGTGTGTACAATCTCCAGAATTCAAACAGAAATTATAAGACACAAGAAAAGCAAGAAAAAAAATGGTGATTTGCTAAATGATGAAAGAGTCAATAGAAATAAACCGAAACATGACCTGGGTAATGAAACTAACAAACAAATATTGAACTTACTATGAATAATATATAAAAATATTTAGTAGACAATGTAGACAACCCTAATAAAGTTGGTTTCATCTCCATTCATTCCTACTTAAATCAAGCATGGACTCCCAACACCCTGCTCACACAGTAAAATCTGAAGAAATGTATATGGGAATTTGCTGTTTTCTGCTCAGTCATATTTGGAAGCTACTTCTAGCTAGATAATCTCATACAGTCACGGGGCTTTTAATTTCATCTATATGCTATGACTTCCAAATACTTATCTGTAGTCTTCACCTTGCTCTTGTACTCCAGTCTTATATATGTAATTGCTTATTTAGAACCTCCACTTAATCTGAGATATCTCAAAATTATCTAGTGTAAAGTTGATTTTATTTTTCTTAAATAGTCCCTTAACCTGTCATTTCCCCCAGACATTTTTACCTTAGTAAGTAGCATTACTTTCTATCTAGCCATAAAACTCAGAACTATAGGACTCATTTCTAACTCTGTCTTTATATCAAATCTTATTTCAGGCATCAGAATATCCAGTCAATTTCAACTCTAACCATATTGCAAACCCACTTCTGTCTGCTTTCATTATTACTTTCACTGGACAGGCTCAGTAATGAAATGTGTCTCCTTGTTTCTATTGTGTCTCCTTCATTTAGTCTCCAAATACCTGCAAGAGTGACTTATGAAATATATGAGTGAAAGCACATTGCTTTCCTGCCTAAAATCCACTCTTTGCTCTCTCCCAAAATTAGAAAAAATAATAGAAAAAATTCAAGTTCAGTATCCATGCGGAACAGCACGTACAAGGGATCCAACCTTATGTGTTTACTTGTTCCCTTTGACACAGGGACACGTCTTTGTGTTTCTCAAAACCAGCAGGTCATTTCCTGCTTAGTAGCAACTGGATAGCTCCTTACTTTGCCCATAAGTCTGTTCTCCCTGTTTTTCTTTGATTTGTTTTTGTTTGCTTATTTTTGAGGCTGACGCCTTGTCTTTTGGTTTAAGCTACTGAAAAGTGTTTAGCCACCACAGAAGTAAAGCTGTTCTTTAATCACTGACTATTTTACATTACTAACTAAATCACTAATGTTTTTCTTTTAATAATAGCACTCAACCCTACTTTAATATACTTTTAAACATATGCACCTAATTGTTTACTGTGTGTTACCCACTTTGTAGGTAAAAGTTTGATAATACCAAGGCTTCATGGCATTGTCAAGCCTGTATCTCCAGGACTAAGAACAGTCCCTAATAACACAGTATTACTCAGTAAGTGTTTGTTTAATCACTAAGTTTAAATTTTATGGAATCATTTCATAAAATTATCCTTACATTGCTTTGTTCCTTAAATATTTCCCCAAAGCACTTTTTGTTTTTAAAAATAGTACAGATTTTCAAGTCTTCAGAAGATACTTTAGGGACAGTTTATTCTCCCAGCTTCACAAGAACATCCTTCAACATAAAAACTGCATATCTCTGGGATAAGCACAGTGACAAAAATTAAAATATAAGTCATTATTAGTTTAGGAAGTTTTTGTTAACCATTGTGGAGCATTTATTACATCAGTAAAAATATTTTGTTGCTATTACCTGAGCTCATATCAAAGTGACTTTGATTCAGTATACATTTACCTGAACGGTTTCAAATTGAATACTAAGATATGGACTAATATTACTGGCAAACATTAAATCATACTTATGACAAGATTGTCTGCATAAATGCTAGGAATTAACTTCATATATTTACAATATTAAATCACATTCATTTCCCTTAATAAAATAGGTTCTTTAACTTAAGCAACTCTTTCTGCTAAAGAAGACATAATTACCACATTATAATTATTATGTTATGACCGTTAATTTATTACTAGAACTGAAATACCTGTTTAAGGAATTAATGGGATTGGTTGGCTGACACCAAATACTTCAAATAAATCTACAAGTATCCAAATTAACCAAAATAATATGTTTAGGCTATAGATTTAGTATTGGAATGGGTTATGAACACTTCATATTCACATTCAGTTTTCCTTAAGAATATAGAGAAACATAAGGAATGATCCTGAAAAGGGATCTAATATTGAGGAACCCCCAGAAGATATGTGTTAGTACTAACCTATTGTCAATGTTTAAATGTCACTAATATTGCTGTAGTGCCTCATACAATTTTTCTGTGTTATCTGATTTATTTAAAATCTTAAAAAAAGTACAGGGAATAAGAAGCATTCCCTAGTTAGTAGGTACAAAGTACAGGGGGAAGTTAAGAATAGTATAGGAAATGGAGAAGCCAAAGAACTTATATCTATGACCCATGACTTGAACTAAGGGGGCAGAATGCTGGAGGGAATGGGGATAAAAGACAGAAAAAGGAGTGAGATAATTGTAATAGCATAATCAATAAAATATACTTAAAAATAAAATAAAATATTGAAAAAGAATTCCATATATTTAAAATATACTTTATCTAATGAAGAGACTATATCAACAATATAATTTTAGTTCAGAATTCATTGAACACATAATTATCATTTTGAAATATAACTAAATCTAAAATGTTATTTTTTTGTTGAAAAGTAACTCAAAATGACCAATACCTGAGAGTGCCCTGTCATCTGAGTATAACTTCAAGCATTTTTATACTGTCTGCTGAAATTATAAATATGAAACAATTGACAAGCATAAAATATATATAGAAATTATAATATTTTACAATATCAATTATTCCCTTCAAATATTGATTATTTTCTATTCTTTATACACTTTTAACATTCTCCATTATAATCTTTAATTCATTGTGATCCTATTTAATGTCAATACTGTTTTCTTAGCTATGAAAGTCATACTTATTCAGAGGCTTCATTTAGTTTAAGAAATGAAGAGCAATTTTAATATTATGAGCAATTACAGCCTACCAGGAAAGGAAAATTTGTTGAAAAAATCTCTTAAGAAGCAAATATGAATATATTATTAATATCTTTTTTTAGTCATGGTCCTTTCCCAGGGGCTTTTAAAGCCTTAAAAAATATGAATACCTAATATGTTTTTTCATTTTTCCTACATTTGTCCTCAACATTTTGTAAATATTTGAATCAAGAAGAAATTGAATTTAAAGAGAAAGAAAAAATTTCCCCATAGCAATAATTTTTCATTGACTATTTCTATAAATAATTTCCCACCCTAGTATCACACAGTTTGCTATGTTATGAAATTGAGCCTTTCCTCTGTTTTGCTAGAGAAATTACCCAGGTATGGTCATAAGCAGAACTTTTCCTCTCTTATACACTAAAATGCTTTATTTAGTTATTAATGCATATGAATGTGCTTCTTTATTTCAGCGGAATGTCCCAGTGAGGAAAACTTTATACTGAGAGTAAATTTGCCTGTGTTTCAGTAACAAAATTTGGAAGAGATAGTAGCAAAATGTTGGGAAGTTTAGGAACCAGAAATTAGGTGGGGAAGAGTTGAATTCATTTCCCATTTTGGGTTCAAGGGTCTTCTAACTATGGGTTTTAAATATTATAACAACATAATTTGGTAAGAGATTCTAATATTTAACCACAGGAGAATTTTTACAGTGTATAATACTGATAATTTTAATAGTTATTTTCAAAGTTTATTTTTACTAAGTAAGCTCGACTCAGTTGTAAGGATTTTACGCTGACAAATTAGTTCTGTTTAAAAGTCCAGCAAGGCTTAAAGTGACATTAACATAAAACTCCTAGTGGACTAGTGAAATGATTCAGTTCATTTAACATAAATTGTACCTGTCAAGTAAATTATAAACCCTAGATACGAAACTAGTTGGTACGAAGACGTTTCAGTGCGGTCTAAATAGCAGTGCCTCGAACGCACTCCTGTCTACAGGACTGAGGAGTGTGGATCGTGAAAAACAGGCTTTATCAATTTACACCAGTTTTATTGCTAGAGTTTAATTTCTTCCTTATGTTCCATTTGTCATACATAATTTCAACATAACATTCACACCCTTTCCTTTCTTAATGCACACAACAGAGTTCTAAATGTTCTTTGGAATGGAACCAAAAGTAATACCCCCTTTTAAAGACCCTAATCATGCCTATTTTGTTTTGGTTTTCAAACCCACTAGTCCCTTTTTTCCCAGGCAGATTTGTTTAAATTCTTATTTGGTCTCTATGACCACTTTAGATGCTGACATGTTCTCAATAATGTCATTTTACATTTATTATTGATCCACCTTTTGAAATTCAGCTCAAAAAATTTTTCTTCCACTAAGCAAAAGTGATCACAGATTTTACTTGGTGAAAAAGTGAAATTATTGATTGCTCATTTATCCCAATTATCATATACATTCATACAAAAATTAATCTTTCACTAAATTAATGTGTGTCATTTATTTGTATTATACAAATACACATTTGTGTTTCACTAGATTGTAGTTTAAATGTATAGTTGCACATTAAAATAAGGTATATAAACATATAGAAGAGGATTTGTAAAATTATGCAGAAAAGGTTTTGTAATCTCTAAAAGAATTATATATTAGAGTTATCTCTAACATTTAAAAATAAGAATTTTCCAGTAAAATTTTTGTGCATTTTGTTTCCTTTAAAAATCAGAACTGCTGACCACATTTTTATGCACTGAATATGTATATATGTGTATATATGTGTGTTCCTGTCTCTAATAATTAAAGTACATTTAAAATATATTCCATTCACTTCACTTCACTTTTTTGTGATTGTTTAAATTTGTAATCCTCGATTTCAGCAATGATGGAAACATTTTTTAATAGACTAGTCAGGAAAAGCATTTTGTACAATATACTGAAGATTTCTCTATAAATAAATATCAGATGGGAAAAAGTGGAATAAGTTTTCAGCATTCTTTTTACCGGATTTATTTTTAACTGAACATTTCCCTAGTTCTATAGGAACTGAAATTAATCCTCTTATCACAAGGGCATTTAAAGTTTGCTTAATAGGAAATAATAATGCTCTGTAGCTGTTTCAAGTGTTCAAATGAATATAAATAATTACTGCTGCAGTAATTTTATTTCATTATAAAATTTCCATTACAATATCAGAGTGCCCAATGTTTTTACAGTGTGATTGAAAGGGGTTTTTATTCTGCCTAACTTCTCTAAGGGCGATCACCTCTCTTCAACTCCAATGTAGCCACAGGCTGCAGAATTAATATATAGTATGGCTCAGGCCTTTCCAGTCAGAATTCTTAATCTTTTCGCCACCTTAACTACAGAGGCTGGCCCAAATAACACCCCTTTTTATTATAAAATCTTTTATTACAAATCATAAGCATATAATTCTGTAACATAACAATATCACACTCAAGCTTACCATATGACATTTTAGGTGAAATGTTCAAATTAAAACTATAAATTATTATGCCATATTACTACCCTACCAACCACACTCTAGCAGGTAGACCCTGTATTTTAGGTTCATTTGAACTGCAGCAAATGCTCCTTGTACCATGTTTTTATCTGGTATAAAAACATGTCTTTTATCTGGTGCTGTTAAGAAGGGTATTTTCCTTGGGTTATTGGCTATAAGGCTGATGTTAGCTGAGAGGTTGTAGTCACCATTTTCTTGAAAATAAAACAGACACAGATGAAGGCAGAACATATTTCTGTGGTTCTTGTTCCATCTGAGCCTGATCCAACTAAAATCTGCTTATTTCATGTACATGGGTTATATTAGTTTCTTGGGCATGCCATAGAAAATGACCATAAACTGGGGACTTGAAACAACTGAAATTTATTATATCATTGTTCTGGAGGTTAGAGAGATCTGAAATCATGGTGTCGAAAGGGCTTTTTCCTTCTAGGTGCTCAGTGAGAAAATCCTTTTTATGCCTCTTTCCTGGCTTCTTGCAGCTGCTGGCAGTCCTTGGTATTCTTTGGATTATAGATGCATCACATCAGTGTCTGCCTCTGTCTACACATGGCATTCTTTCTGCATGTGTCTATGTGTCTGTCTTCTCTCATCCTATTATAAAGATACCAGTCATATTGAATTTAGAGCCCAACTTAATTAAGTATAACCTCATCCTAACTAATTACATCTGCAAAGACTATTTCAAAACAAGGTCACATTCACAGTGTCCAGGCGAATGTGAATTATTTGGGGGTAGGGGACTATCCAACACAGCACATGGGCCATCACATTTCATTCCACTATTTTTTATGTAGTTTATTTTGATTTTCTAGAATTTAAGACAGAAAATGTATTAACATGCACTTATAACTCATCTGTTGCACTTACAAAAACTATATTGCCTATCTTTTCTTATCTTTCTATATATTAAGCATAAACTTAATATCACTTTTGATCATTCTTTGAAGTTTCCTGCTCATATATCCTAATGGTTCATTTTGTTATTAATCATGAAACCACAGTTACCTAACTTACAGATTATAAGTTATGAAATATCTACATTAATAAACTATATTTGATTTATCTGAATGTACAAGAGTTAGGTGAACTTATCGCAAGTAAGAATCTTTCAGCATTACACATTACTGCTTCTTATTCTTTAAGTATATCTTCCATTCATGGTGAGAAATCATAATGCAAAACAAAAAATACAAAATGTCATTTTGTTGTTATTCCTATTAAATCACATGTCTATTGCACAGTCAAATAATTTTTTAAAAGATTTTATTTATTTATATTTAGAGGGGAAGGGAAGGAGAGAGGAAGAGAAATATTAATGTATGGTTGCCTCTCGTGCATCCCCTGCTGGGAACTGGCCTGCAACCCAGGCATGTGCCCTGACTGGGAATTGAACCGTGATCCTT
Source organism: Carollia perspicillata (assembly GCA_004027735.1). NCBI lineage: Eukaryota > Metazoa > Chordata > Mammalia > Chiroptera > Phyllostomidae > Carollia > Carollia perspicillata. The sequence continues at coordinate 24,927 of PVKM010008974.1, read as the reverse complement.
TGGTTCCCAGGCCCGCCTCAATCCACTGAGCTACACCAGTTAGGGCCACAGTTGAAAAATTTCATTCTCCATTAGTCACCCTTAATTTATTTGTAGTTATCTAAAATGCCTAAAATGAATTGATTACAAATGCTTGAAATATGTTTGAAGTGAATCTCAGTTTTCCCAAGTGTTCTTAGATCTTAACTAGTTGATCCTGAGACTGTTTACATTTTTACTTTGTATTTGAATTTTAAAAAGTCATGATTGTTAATTTGAAAATTTATCTCAACTTTCAAAATTTATCTTGATTCATGATAAACATGAGCAAAGGTAAAGAGTTTTTAGTAATCACCATAACTGAATGTGGAGATAAGTGATTCTACTTTCCTTTGCTTTCTCATATAATATATTAATAAAGCATTAGAGATAAAAGTTACTGAGGAGTCAAAATTAGATGCTTTTAAGAGAGCATTAATTGATTAATTATGGAGGGAGCTCTATTATTGATAAAATGTGTTTTATTTAACATCTGTTATGTAATAAAGTTTCAATCTTAAATATGCTTAGAAAAATCAAGTCTTCAGAAATTTTATTTGCCTTTATTACTATAAAAGGTATTCACTAAGAGAAAGCAAGTACCAGTCTTTTATTTACTCTATTTTGTTTTCTTATAAAGATTGGACACGAAACAGCTATTATAACAGCTATTTTCAAATATCTTATGAAAATATAAGATATTTATTTTTTAATAAGTGAAAATACAGTATTGTGGGGAATTTCAAATTGAATAATACATATTTTTGTTAGAAAAAATGAAAAGATATTTGATGAGTTCTGTAATGTGTGGGATTATAAAAAGGAAATGACTTTTTGGGGGAAGGGAGGACAAACATTTATCTTTTTGACAGAATGGTATCAAGGACTGTGCACCTATATTAGACCAATAGCCATTGAACATGATTTAATCATTTCTAGCCATTAATTTAATTTTAATTTACATTTAACATTTTCTCTTTTAGTAATTTACTCATGACATTATCATATTATCACCATCTGACATATCTCACACCACCTTTCTGAGATAAAATTTTGCCTGAGCTTTGCATGGTACATATAAACAGTTAATATCTATTCTTTAGCATTTAAGAACAGCTACCATTAAGTTTCTTAAGACAAATGAGAAAATCTCTCCCAAAAGCACTGAACAAAAGTACAGTTAATGCACTTGACACCTACTCTAAAATAGTATTCTACTAGGTGACAAACAAACAGAAAATGGAGATTTATATTTTCTTAGGGAAAAATTTAATTCCTATGCCCACTGAAAATCACAGCCAAAATTTTCTGCTTCTCTTTGAATTTACAAAAGTCTACTTATCAATGCTAGAAGTTTTAATATTTTAATACTTTGGACAAACTTGAAAAATTTTCTGAGTAGAATATATTATTTCAGACTTATTAAGTGGAGTAAAAATTTTTTCAAAGAAAATAAATGGCTATTTATACTAATCATATATCATTGCTGATTAATTCATGCCTAAGGTTTGCTTCTAGCTGTATCTTGCTTTTGAGCAACAAACATTCTTTCAGGCATGTCTCATTAATCATTTAATTAGTTTATAAAACACTTTCGTTTCCTGTCATAGTCAGTATGAGATTAAAGAGGATTTTAATTGATGCCAGGAGAATTCTTTAAAGTTAATTTAAAAAGAGGTAAGAGAAGTGAGATCAAGAAGGAAAATATTTCAGAAGAATCAAAAGAAATGGAGATAAAAAATAAATTAGGTGTTAATAAGACTGAGATTTCAGGACTTTGCTTTTTGAAGGTCTTCAGTTTTCATTATTAGTATGCAAAATAGCACATGATGAGGAAATCTGAAGGTAATATTATGTAAACTCAGAATTTTCATTGTTGGTATTGCTAAGATAAAGAACAAATATTAAGCTTGAAATCTGAGAGGCATATTTGTAACATATGAATTTAAATATTTCTTTTTTTTGTTGCTGTGGCTTTCAAAGTTATTGTTGAAATTAGGAAAATCTTTATAAAGTATGATATTAAGTTAAGGCTCAGCACAGTGTATTGACTTTATGTCATAATTCATAGGATCTTTAAGTTTTAATTCAATGCGAAGCTCTTTCTAGACAGTGCTAAATTTGTATGCAACTTTGGAAAAATTATTTAAAATTTCTAAGTCACAGTCTCACCATCTGCAACATGGGGATAACTATCCCACCTCATAGAGTTGTGGTAAACATCGTTAAAAGTGAAATAATGACACGACACGAGAAGCAAAATAAAACAGTACCTTGCAGATGTTATGGTGTAGTGCAACCTGATTATACTCTATAAAATTGATTATATTCTATAAAACTGAAGCTCTCCCCACCATTCTCCTCACTAGTCTTGTGAGTCAAAAGGAATCCAATACTTAGAGAATTTTTAGTAAAAAAAAAAATAAGAGAAGCACTGATGAACCTAAAATTTGCTCAATTTTTCTCTCAAGTCAATATTAAATAAAGCAAATGATACAATTGGGAGATTGAGCTAAGGGTACAAAACTAACTTCTAGAAACTATAAAGTATCAGAAAATAACCAGGGTTTGGACTGTAACACTGAGAAGCAACATCCTATGCTATGCACTGAATCCCACCCCCCCAAATCTGTAATTAAATGCATTAACTCCCCATGTGGTGGTTTATTATTAAATTTAAGACTATTAAGATTTATTTAAGATTAGTATATATATTAATCTTGAATAATATATAACTTTATTATATATATTCTAATATATAATATTAGATATTTATTAGATGTATTTATCTAATATATATTTATTAGATATTATAATATATTTAATATAATAAATATATTACAATATATTTATTAGATATATTTATTATATATACATTTATTCTAATATATAATATTAGATATTTATTAGATATCCAATAATAATATTCTAATATATAATATTAGGTATTTATTAGATATCTAATAATAATATTCTAATATATAATTTAAGATTATTTATTATTATTAAGATTATTAAATTTAAGTTAGGCTCTGAGGATAGGGTCCTCACGATGGGATTAGCGCTCTTACAATATGAGGAAGAGATACCAGAGCTTGCTCTATCTCACTCTCTCTGTCTCCCTCTAGGACATAAGGTACAGTTCACATGAACACACCGTACAATGGTAGCTGTCTGCAAACCAGGAGGAAGGTTCTCACCAGGAACCCAATCTTCGGGCACCATATTGGGGGTACGGGCTTCGATATATGAATTGGGGGTGGGGGGGTCACAACTTAATCCAACTGGTTGTCAGGTCCGGTTCATAGGATCCGAGATCTTATCCATTATTGATACTTTACAACTTTTTTCCAGGTGTAAGCACCTGACAGGCTCACATGAAGCACAAAGTGCTGTGAGGTATTCCAAGCAGGTTTCAGGGTCTTCATCCTCACAGAAAAATGTCTTACCCCAAATAGACACTATTTCTAATCAGGTACATGCACATAACTTCATCTCACCTAGTGAAGAATGATTATTTTAGGAATATCTCAATTTTTACTGAAACATATGTGACATTTTACAAAGAGTTAAGCCCAATAAACTATAAATTCTGGGTTTATATACTCTCCACAATTCATAGTCAGAAATTACATGTTAAAAGCCTCCCATAAAAAAGGACTCTCCTCCTAGAAAATAATTTAAGTCTAATAATCCTTGGGATAATTTCTGATATTGTCAGTGAGATTATGCTGAATTTCTTTCCTTCCTTTTTTCCATCTGAGAACATTCTTCTTGTAATGGCAGAAAACAATAGCATAAAACTAAAAAGACTCTGATAATTACCAAAATTTGTTTTCCAAGGTGAGCAGAAATTTCCTCTATGAGACATGCCAATTATTATTTATATCTCTTCATAGGTGTACCCATATACTTTAATTACTGTTTATTCTCTCTTATTCACAATTATTGAACATTTACATATGTTTAAAAGGTACTTCATTGTATAATCTTAATGTCAAATTCACTTTAAGTAGTTTCCATAAGTATTATATAAATTCAAGACTATCTCAGCTTCCCAAAATAGTTTTTCATCATGGCATCATAGTATATATAAATAAAGTTTTTAAATAAAATAGCTTGAAACTATTTATTATCAGATTGCCATGAACAATGATGAAAATCATATTTTCCCCACTATGTGTGTATTACTATTATAGTAACATACAGTAACATAATTTCCCCACTACCATACTTTTCTAAGCAAACTAATCCTTTTCCATATTACAAATTACTAGAGTGATGACTAGAGGCAATTTTGCTCTCAATTCTGCATTCTATCTGGTCTGTAGACATAACTATCTTTCAGGTAACATGGTATGAATTTTAATATATTTTCTTCTATGTATAATTATATAGCATTGCCCATCCAGCTCCCATACAAATATCACTCGCTTATTCCTCTTCCTTCATTTCTAAACTGTTGCACCACAGGGGCCAGGACATACCTTTTGGAGAGGTTCAAATGAACCAGAAAGGGAAGAGGAAAATCATTCTTTTCTGTGGCACTTGGGTTATTAGGGAAAAATGAAAACCTCTTTAATGATGTCCTTCCACAATTTAACCTTACCAAAGTTCTCCCGTAGCTATACGTCTGAGTGTGCTTTCTAGGACCCCGACCACAGAACTTCGCAGAATCAGGTCTCACTGTGATTCAAGTATCTAATAGTTCTTCCTGGTAGAAACTGGGAGCTACTCCCGGAATTGCTGACCAGTACAAATAGAGTCATTACTAATCACTCCATTCAATTAGAATGATATTGTCTCTCCATTCTGAAAGAGAGCTCCTTCTGATGATACTGTTACTAAAAGGAAATACCTTTGTTAAAACAAACAAAAAGACCTGAAGAAAAATAATTATAACTGTAACTATTTTTTTATAATTTACTGGTATTGTTATTCTAAAAGTATGCACATGATGCCTTTCCAGAAGGTGTCCAGGCATATAATATGAAAAATAGAGACATGTATTGAAGAAGATACAAGATATGAGAAACATTGTACATAAGACAATGACACCTCAGTTTCCTTCAAAGGAGGCATCTTGGGACCTGACACAGTTCTCCTAATTGCCATTAGCTGCCCCACATATTTTTCTGAATCTCATGGTCTGAAATCTCTTCCCTTTCAAAGGTGATTTTAGTTTTGGGAAAAGCCAGAAGTCACAGAGCACCACATCTGAGCTGTAGCGGGGCTGAGTCACCTGGGTCATTTAATGTTTCATCGAAAAACTCTGCATGAGACAGGATGCATGAGTGGGCATGTTGTTGTGATGAAGCTGCCAATCACCGGTTGCCCATAGCTGTGGCTTTCTGAATCATCTGAATAGTTTCCACAGAGGCATGTTCAAGCTTAATGCAAAGTTGGATGTAAATTCGTTGCTCCACTTGCTCAGTCATTTGGAATGCAATGGCCACACAGTACACATGCTCACTCAACCCCACCGACTAGTAGAGGGATGTCGTCATTGTTCATGTGTACACATTCTAGTTCACTCTCCCTGGCTGGCAGGTTACACAGATGTCACAAACCATTCTCATTATATTAACAATAGCTCGGCTTTTCCCAGACAGACCTGGTATATTTTATGTGTTTAACCTATCAAAAACTATTGAAATTATGTCAAACAGATTCAAAAAGCAAATTAGAAGAGGCTCTCATTAAATACAATGTCAAAATGTTAGCACTCTTCACAAATATTTTGAAGGTAAAACATATAAAATGGATAAAAAGTTTTCAGATAATAAAGATATTTTAAAATAGTGACCTTTGGAAAATGTTAGGGATTAAATTTATTACTCTAAAATTTTGTAAATAAAGTGAAAAAAGTATATAACCTATGAGTCTTGTTACATCTAAGAATAATGTACTCGATGAGATTAATTTTCTCCTAATAAAATTTGATTTTCCACTAAATACCTATAAAACAATAATTAGGCTTTGTGAGCTTCTCATAAAATAACAAATATAGGTAATAATTCTTAATGGCTTCTGAAATTACAACAGGATGTTCTGTGCCCCCATATGCACACAACCATTTATAAATGTCCTTGACAAATTATTGAGCTTATACCAGATCAAGCCTCTATATCTAAAAGCCATTTTACAGGAAATAAAGTATAAAAGGATTATAATCAACACATCACTACACCAGAAAATACAATTTCAGAAACATTTACTTACATATATATGTGAATATATGCACACATATGCATTTGTATGTTGTGTAGTCATGACATGTAACCATTTTATTTTTAATTGAAATTCAAATACTCTATCTAACCTGCATTTTGAATGGGATATTTTTATTATAAGGGTAATTTCTAAAGTTACAACAAAGGAGCTGTAAAGGGTGGATTTTTAAATTTTTGTTAACAATTTTACTTACTCTTCCCCAGTGAGAATTATGTATTTCCCTGACTACTGTCATGTGACTTTCCCCCTCCAGTGGGAAGAAAGTAAGTACTTGCCTCATTAATTTTGGGCTAGGACACATGAAATAATTTGGTCTACAGAATTTGAGTTGAATTTATGAACACCTTCCCCCTTTTCCTTGCTGTCTCGTGCAGTGATTTGGTGAGAGAGGAATCACTGCTGCCCCCCACCCCCTACCCCTGTACTACATATGAGTTGCAAATTTTATTATTACAATGAAAGTGGTTTACACTAGGTTTTCTCACAAAACAACAACAACAACTACATAGCATGAGAAGGGCTAAGTGGCATCTTAACGTTCTACTAGGTGCCTTGCTCTTCATCTCTGCCATGGGAATGGACATGCCCCATATGGACAGCTACCCTTTCCCTTATTTCCTGAATAAGAAGACCCAGAGCTGCCACCAGGCACACAGAACTTTCTGTGGAAGCTACTGGGGTATTGGGGTCACTGATTACTGTAGTGGTATTCATAAACCATGCTTATGATAACTTTCAAAAGATATAGATAAAAGCTCACATTTCCTGGGAACTAAAAGTTTTCTTGAGTTATTCTAATACATAACTTGCACTGATTTGGTTATAGCATGCTAAATTTTCTATTATTGCTGTAACAAATAAGCATACATTTGGGGACTTATCAAAGCACAAATGTCTGATCTTACAGTTGTTTAGATCAGAAGTGCAGTAGTGATTTCTCTCGGCTAACATCAAGGCTGATGCCAGATTGCATTCATCCCTGAAGACCTGAGGAAAAACCTCCTTCCCTGGCACTTTGCATCTTCTAAAGGCCACCTGCTTTCCTTGGCTTAGGGCCTCCTTCCCTTATCTTCAAAGATCAAGCTAGTACTTCTCTTGCTGCCATTTCTCTGATTCTCTACCTCCTTCTTATACTTTTAAAGGTTCTTATGATTACATTGTGCCCTGTAAACCAGCCTAGGATAATCTCCTTATCTAAATGACTTTAACTTAATCATACCCATACTTTTTTTTATCCTGTAAGGTCACATCTTCACAGAACCAGGAATGAGGTTGTAGACATATTTAAAGAAGAGTATTCTGTCTATCGTAATATTTACTCACTGTATTTGATTAGTGAAAAATGATTATCAATATTTAGCTCCAAATTATTCAGAGGGTCAGTAAAGTGGGTGAACTAAAACATCTTGAAATTTGCTCTTCTCAGCAAAACCTCCTGCTTCTTTGTCAGACTTCTAAAAGACTCAGTAAGATAATCCAGCTCATTCTCTATTTGGCAGACTGACTCTTACTTATCAGTGCTTAATTTTGAATTTTAAATAATTTTTAATCATAAGTTTGCTTTAACCATCCCAATCCAAATGTAGAAGCTTTTGTGAGTTATGAAATTCCATTTTTCTTAAAAGTCAATTCTTCTCGTGAGTCTATAATAACAAATATTAACATTCGACTAAACAATAAAATGTTAATGTTTTATATAAATTATATTACATATATATTTCTTTTTAATTTTTTAAAATATTTTTTTATTTTATTTTTAGAGAGAGGGGAAGGGAAGGAGAACGAGTAGGAGAGAGACATCAATGTGTGGTTGCCTCTCATGTGTCCCCTACTGGGGACCTGGCCTGCAACCCTGACTGGGAATCAAACCAGTGACCCTTTGCTTCACAGGCCTGTGCTCAATCCACTGAGCTACACCAGCCAGGGCTGCATATATATTTCTAAATATCCACTACTTTCTGCTAGTGATGGTTTTTGTGTTGCTTCTCTATGTTGATAAGAATAACTGCCCATTCGTTTTTCTTGCAGCTTACTCAGCCAGTGTCCTTGGCACTGAAGGCTTACCAATCAGCAGAGGAAAATAACTAAAAGTTTTATACACTTGTGGATGTTACTATTATAGCATACTCCATAAAAGGCAAACTACCAATAAAGTTGTTATAATGTATTACGTGCAAATCTATTTATTGCAACATTCGTTTTGGATTTTAGATTGACACAGGCTGTTGCTAATGCCCATGACACTGGCTTGAGAGACTGTGGATGAACTCAGAAGAAAAACTATGTGGGTAAACATCACTGCAACTTCCTACTTATAGAGAAATAATACTGCATCAAGTTATCTTTAAGCAATAGGTTATATAGGGTACTATGTAATTTATTAAGTAATATTATAATTCATTTTACTTTTATTTCTAATTTATCTTTCAGTTTTATTGAGAAATAATTGACATACATCACCATGGATGAATGGATGAAGATGTTGCACTGTATATGGAATATTACTGAGCCATAAAAAACGAGGATATCCCACTCCTTGTGACAACAGAATTGACATCGAAGGCATTACTCTAAGTGAAATAAGTCAGACAGCGAAAGACAATTACTGTGTAATTTCAGTAATATGGACTATCTAGTTAAAACCGCTATATGACGTATGGAAACTTCTTGAGAGAGTAGATCCTAAGAATTCTTACCACAAGAAAATTGTTTTTCTTTCTTTTTAAGATTTTATTTATTTATTTTTTAGAGAGAAGGGAAAAGAAGGAGAGAAACATAATCGCGAGAGAGAAACACAGCTCTGTTACTTCTCCAACCAGGGACCTGGTCCACAACCCAGGTGTGCACCCTGACCAGGAATCGAACCAGCAACCTTTAGGTTAGCAGGCCAGTGCCCAAGCCACTGAACCACACCAGCCAGGGCTGTTTTCCTTTGTTGTTGTTGCCATTGTTGTTGTTGCATCTATATGAGATGAAGAATGTTAACTAAATGTATTTTGGTAATCATTCTCAATATATTTAAATCAAACCATGATTTTGTACAACTTAAAAGTAGTATTATGGATAATTTGAAATTATGCAGTGTCTCTAAAATGCATAGAAAAGTGTCTAGGATAAGCATTCAATAAATATTTACTATTAGTTTTTGGTAACACAAAACAGTTTGAAAAATACAAAGACATCTTTAGAAGAACAGTGAAGTATCTATCCCCACTATCCTTTGATATTTTTAATCACAGGTTATTGCATATAATTCCAGTGATTTTTTGAAATCATAAAATGAACTATGAATTTTGAACAAATATTTAATATCTTTTTAAAAAAATTGTATGTATGGGTAACCTTCCATGTAATTAAGTAAGCTTCAAACTTCAAACCCTCAGACTTCCTTTATTGTGATTATTATAGTTCTCATCAACAACAAAAGTTTCTGAAGTTGAGAATATCTCCAAACTTCAAGACATTTTCTAAGTGAAAAAATTGTTTAATTCTTTGTATTCTATTTCTTGGGAGGAAAAATATTGGTATGACCAAATGTTATTTAATCGACTCTAGTATAATATTATATTTGGACAATAAACATTAGTTATAAACCATTACAATTGTGGAAATACAATGTTTAATTCTGGCAGTTATAGTCATCAGCAAGAAATGAAAAATTATCAAATTCAGTGACATTTTCTTTATTGAATTCATGCCATCTTAGAAAAGCCAATTTGCAGAGAATAACTGGATGGGATAAAATAAAACTATGCTATAATGAAAACAATTGTTCTGTAGGAAAATTATATAATCGGCATCAGAAAAATTTTACTTCTAAAAAATCAGAAAAACTACATTCAGTATTAATTCACATTATTATTTATCGTAATATAGTAATTATTTAATATATTTGCAAACCTGACATATGGGAAAAACAGGGATGTGTCTTCCTAGCAGTTGAAAGTACAACTTCTTTATGATTTTCTTTCTAGAAATAGTAAAATCAAAATCAGCACAAAGTCTGGTTAGAAGTTTATGAAATAACACTATGAAGTGAAATAGTCAGTGGGTCCTAATGGAGCAATTCTAGGCTATCAATATGTCACATGTGAAGAAAATATGTCTCCATAGAAATAGTTTGAATCACATGGAAAGGACCTTAATCGTTCACCTAAGCACCTTCCAACAGGGAGAATTCTGATGCCTATAGACTTTCAGATTCAGAATTCTGAATAAATGCTTACCTTTTATGAAGATTGTATTTATAGACTTCACAATACCTTATTACTTAATTTTGAGCGACATAAAATTTACATTTTCTTCAGTAAAATACAATTTCTGAGAGTGCCAGACTTTTGCCTTGTTTTGGTAACTGCTGCCTTCCCAGTGTCCAGTCTCATAGCTGACCCAGGCTAAGCTCCTAGCAGACGTGTGTGACCCACTGAAAGAAAGAGTGCCATGCATATATCAAGGGTGTTCTTTTTCAAATAAGGAGATAATGCTCTGATCTCCTTTCATTAATATCTTAATTTCATTGATAACAATATCCACCAATGGCCAAGACAGCTGAGAAAGTTTACAAGGACATGTGTCATTAAAAAGTATGCCAGGCTAATGGTAAATAGCTAAATAGATATTTTTTTCAAGCTTTTAGAACCGATAGTTAAAAAGATCCCTAAATGACCCAAAACTATACAAAAAAATGAAAGCTTCTGAGGCCCAGCCTTACCGTAATTAAATAAATGAAAAATACTATAATGTGCAATATTTTCTCAACTATTAATTTGGCAAATATTTAGAATATTGATACTAGCCAGAATCAATATTTGGTAAGGATGTGAGAAAACTGGTCTTTTTTTACTGTTGGTATGAATGTGCATCAGTACAACTTTTTGCCTATCAGTTTGGCAACAACTCTCTCTATGAATTCTTGACCCAGAAATTTAACATCATAGAATTTATTCTACAAGGTGTATCTACAGTTCGTAACAATATGTATACACGTATGTTAGTGTATACTAAGTATTTATATACTAAGATATTGATTGCAGCATATAGGTTACATTAAAATTTATAACAAACCCAATAGTGAACCCAAGTATACTGGTTACATATGTATAACAAAGTATTACACATCTGAACAAAATGCTGTGGGAAACATGAATGTAATTACCTGGAATGTAAAAATAGCAAGTTTTAGAAAAATATACACAATATAATTCTTTCTGGGAAAATATATACCAATATTTGTGTATGCATCACATGTATGTACAAATATATCCACATAAATATATGTTTATATTTTATATTTATATGTTACACATATTTTTGTGTATATGGATATATGTGTGAGATGTATATGCATATATACACATATATACACACATACATATATATAAACTTTGGGTGCTTACCTATATAAGTACCATTTTCAGAATGCCATTACCTCTGAAAAGTTAAATATGGAAATATACTTATTTTTCCAAAAGTGATAAGTGAAATAATTTAAAATTTTAAAAAGTGACTTGAATATGAAGTGAGTTTATCAAAAACAGAACAAAGAAAGACAACATCAATTTGCCAAACACATGACTATTTTATGACGTGACTTACCAGGATAGAAAGAGATTGAACATATATGTATAATAAATGACTTGTACTTTTGTATTTATGTTTCCATTTGCATTTCCACAAAATCAACAGTAACAGTTTTACCGAAGAATGGAGGGAAACATCTTTGTTGCCCATCTTCTTTCAGATTTTCTTATTTTAAGCTTACAACCTCAAGCTTACAGAATAAAAGTCTATTCTGAACCACTTGAGAGTAATTTGATGACATGATGTCTCATCTCTCCTCTTCACTTCACCATATATTTCTTACAAACAAGGACATTTTCCTATAACTAAAATACTTTGTCAAAATCATTTAATTTTTATAAAGCCATCTGGTCTGAGGCTGAATTCATGTCGCAGCAATGCATTTTAGAACAAACATTCCCAGCTGAGGATTGCCATGTGCATTGTGACCTTTTTCTCTAGTATTATTCCATCTGGGTTGGTTCCTCAGGCATTTCTTAATTTTTATGACCTTGATATTTTGAAGATTACAAGCTAGTTGTTTTGTAAAATGTCCCTTAAGTCATATTTGCCTGCCCTTCATCATGATTACATTGAAATTGTGATCCTTAGACAGGAATGTCAGAGGAATGTCATCCATGTGTGGCTGTGCCCTCACTGCATCTTAGGCATTGGCTCAATATTTTAATCTGCCTTGTTACTGATGAAGTTCACCTTGCTCACTTCATTAAAGTACTTACTGTCTACCAGATTTCTCCACTATAAAGTTACACCTCCCATCACAATTAATATGCATTTTTTTCTGGGACATATATCATAATTACATAATTCCTATCCTTCATTAAAATTTCAATTTATTCAACTATTTATTTATATATATGTGGTTTGGATTTCCTATTTTATGTAATGGGTTATTTTTTATTGCCATCATTATTTATTTTGATGTGCCAATTGCATACTAACCTTATTAAGTGGATATTTTTATTATCACATTTATCAGATGGAAAAACTGAAGTGCTAAGGATAAATTACTTTTCTAAGCTCACTAATCTTGTAAGTGATGGGGCATGGAATTAAACCAGAGTTATAGTTTCTTACTTGAAATTATTAATCTTTATTTTTCATGTTCTGATGCCCAATTCAGTTCTCATCAGAAGTGCTATTCATTCCCTTTCTTCATTGTATGCCTCAAACATGTAAAAATGCACATTATGTAATTCCTTTATATGTACTTTGTTGTGGCTGTTTTAAACTTTCATATTATGCACCTCCGGCCCCATAATTTCTACCATTAACTCATTCTTGTTCTTGAAGTTCTAGGGCAAGAATCACTATTTCATTTTGAAAACTATTACCACTTGCCTACCACTAGAACTGTAAGTTATGCTTCCTATATAGTCAAGTTATTATTCAAATGAAGTTCAGTATTTTAAATATATTTATTATTAATTTTTTGTACATTGACTTTGTATATCCTTAGTAAACCTACAATGTGATCCTTATCATTTTGGAGTAACTGCCAATTCACTTTAACTTATACGCTCTTCCAACAACAGTGCTTTAGAAAGAACAGATGGTTATTTATGGCATATTAGATTAAAAAGATGAGTGGGTTTGCATAATCACAACAGTCTGGTACTGGCATAAGAATAGACACATACACCAGTGGAACAGAATAGAGAACCCAGAGATAAACCCAAGTCTCTGTGGTCAATTAATATTCGGCAGAGGTGGCAGAAGCATAACATGGAGTAAAAATAGCCTCTTCAATAAAGATGTTGGTAAATTTACCAACAAAGGTGTTGGTAAATCCGGACAGTTACATGCCCAAAAATGAAACGTGATCACCAACTTACACCATACACAAAAATAAATTCAAGTTAGATAAAAGACTTAAATATAAGTCACGACACCGTAAAAGTCCTAATGGAGAACATAGGCAGGAAAAATCTCAAATATTCCACACAGCAATATTTCACTGATATCTCCTCTATAGCAAGGGACATAAAGGAAAGAATAAACAAATGGGACCTCATCAAAATAAAAAGCTTCTGCACGACTAAAGAAAACAGCAGTAAAATGGAACTAACCATGTGGGAAAATATATTTGCTGATGAGACCTGGGATAGAGGTTTGATCTCCAAAATATGTAAAGAACTCACATGACTTTACTCCAGGAAGACAAACAACCCAATAAAAAATGGGCAAAGGATTTGAAGAGATACTTCTCCAAGGAGGATATACAGAGGGCTCATGGACACATGGAAGGATGCTCAGCATCACTAGCCATCAGAGAGATGCACATTAAAACCACAATGAGATACCACTTCACACCAGTCAGAATGGCCACCACAAACAAGTCAACAAACAAGTATTGCAGAGGTTGTGGAGAAAAGGGAACCATGGTGGACTGTTGGAGGGAATGTACACTGGTGCAGCCACTGTGGAAAACAGTATGGAATTTCCTCAGAAAACTAAAAATGGAATTGCCTTTTGACCCAGCAATTCCACTGCTGGGATTATACCCTAAGAATTTTGAAACATCAATTCAAAAGAACTCACGGACCCCAATGTTCATAGCAGAACCATTTACAATAGCCAAGTGCTGGAAGCAACCTAAGTGCCCATCAGTAAATGAATGGATCAAAAAACTATGGTACATTTACACAACGGAAGTCTATACAGCAGAAAGAAAGAAGGAGCTCCTACCCTTTGTGACAACATGGATGGAACTGGAAAGCATTATGCTAAGGGAAATAAGCCAGGTGGTGAAAGACAAATACCATATGATCTCACCTTTAAGTGGAACTTAATCAACGAAAAAAATAAGCAAGCAAAAATATAACCAGAGACATGGAAATAAATAACAAACTGACAGTAACCAGAGGGGAGGGAGTAAATGGATAATGGAGGAAAATAGGGGAAAGGCTGTCAAGGAACATGGATAAAGGACCCATGGACAGAGCCAAAGTGGGTAGGTTCAAGGGTAGGAGGCAGGGGTGGGTGGGGTGGGGAACCACAGTGGGGTGAAAATGGAGACAACTGTACTCGAACAACAATACAAAAATAAAAATAAAAATATTTTTAAAAAATGAGTGGGCTCAATTTTTGAAGTACATAATCTCTAAACTCATATAATAAAATCATCAGTTTGTATGAATTTCTATTAGTAGTTAGGAGAAAATGTTTATTCCAAAGTAAATATTATTGACACAGTTTAAATTACGTGTTGCTCATTTTCTTCTTAGCATTTTTTACAACACATATTTTATGTATTCTATATTTTTAAAAAACAGTTTCTCTCTTTGGACTTGTATTTGAAAGAGAGAAAGTACACCCGTGGGTAATTCAGTTTTTGTGCACTGCAGAATGCAAAATAATCTCTGGTGTGTATTCTAATGCAAATTTGAGCAATTTATGCACGCAATAATGACATTGTGATTCAGTAAACCTGTGTCACTCCTCAACAGCTAACTTGCCCTTTGCATGTGAATACAGCCTGAGATTCCTGAAGAGAGGACCAGCGTGCAACCAGTGAAGCACACTCCAGCATCAAAGTGGGCCGAACTGATCACCTCTACGGTTGGTCAGACTGCTTCAAACACTTTCGCAAGCGACTCTAATACTTTTGTGATCAAGAAAGGAAAACCTCCTTTTTATCGCATATATCTGAGAGAAATTATTTTTCACAACCTAGATTACAAGTCATTTTAATAAGTGCTGTAGTAGCAGCAGGGTGTCAGTTTCCATGGAATTTCTCAACTATGTGTAGAAACATGGCAATGTTGTTGATAGTCATTGAATACACAGTAATTTGTATTCTATAGACTAACCATAAATAGAAGTTAATATAAATACTTCAGATTTCACTTTTTATATGTCACTGGACCTTCAATTTGAATACCACCTTGACTTCTGCTTTTCAAGTATATTGTTTTTGAATTTACCTTTCCATTCTGAAGTAATAAATGCTCTTCACTGAGGCTTTGCTTCAATATGGCAATACTATATTAATGAAAATGAGACTTTGTAGGTATAATTGGATACCATGTAGGTACTTTATTTATACTGCTTACATAAAGACAAGGTTTTAAAATTTTTACCATTAATTTTAGGATCGATAATCATTTTTATATTTTAATGTAAATGAAGTTTAGCCAGTGTGCCTAGAAGTAGGCCTGTATAGCCTACTCAGGCGTAGATGACTTAAGAGTAAGAAATAAGATTTATAGAACTCTCTTATGTCAGAGTATATATGAGTTTAATTGAAGAAAGACATTTTGGATTCACTGGATTAGTAGTTATCAAATTTGGACTAGTGATATACAGCATCGCTCATTAACTTGTTAAATTGCAAGTTTATGGGCTATGTCCAAAAGACTCAATTAGAATCTCAGGGTATGGGGCCTAGGAAATTGTTGTAATAATCTTTCTATGTGATTCTGTTGAAACTTAAAGTTTGAGAACCAGCAGCAAAAATGTGTTTATCTATCTATCTATCTAATTTATCTAATCTCATATAATGATTGAGATTAGATAACTAAAATGTACATGAATATTTTAATATATAAATAAATATTTATTCACATATATCTTCAATGCTATATTTAGATAGACACCTCCACGAAGCTCTAATTGCTGGGTCTTTTGGGTGTTGTACATCACATACGCATGTCTGGCATCTCTTGGGCAGATGAGAGATTATTGTCAGTGATAGCAACAAGGCGCAGTGGGGGAATATTGTATACTTTCGCATGCTTCTCATGAACAGGAGTCTAAAACTACCTGGGGAGAGAATGTCAGTGAGAGAGTGAAAAATCAGGATCTCACCGTGTTGAAGACAAGAACAAAAAGATCACATACAAGGGTGACCCTGTGTTACTAATTTAGTCTCCCATAATTATTCTCAGGATACACAAACAAATATAGTCAGCTGATTTGAAAAAAAGCTTCTAAAACATTCACTGACACTGTTAAATAATTCATACTTCTAATATTTAGAAATATTGAAAGCATTCACTAAAGGTTTATTTTTGATATCTTCATTTTTGGAGAAGTTTTAGGCTCACAGCAAAATGGGGGGGAAGTTATAGAGATTTCCTGTACAGCCCTTGTCCCACACGTGCAGAACCCACCAGACCAGGCACATTTATTATAATTAATGAACCTGCGCTGACACACCTTCACTCCGAGTCTGTGGATTGCCTTCGGGTTCACTCTTGGTGTTGTGCAATCTATGGGTTTAGACAAATGTATGAGGTATCCATCATTTTAGTACCAGAGAGAGTATTTTCACCGCCCCCTCCCCCAAATCATCTATGTTTTATCTATTCATCCTTCCCCTCTCCTTACCCCTTGTCAACCACTTATTTTTTTTTTGCCTCCATAGTTTTGCTTTTCCAGAATGGCATATAGTGGGAATTATATAGTATGTAGCCTTTTCAGATTGGCTTTCTTCTAGTAACATGCATGTAAGATTCCTCTGCATCTTTTTATGACTTAAAAGTCCATTTCCTATTAGTGCTGAATAATATTCCACTGTCTGGATATAACACCAATACCCTTTTTAAAACTTCATATTTCCAAATAATTTATTTTTAGTATTTACAGGGAAATGGAAAAATAATGCCAAGTGTTTCTGTATAACTTCGTTCATTTCCATAAAGTTAACATCTTATTTTTCCAGTTTTTTTATTGTTGTTCAAGTACAGATGTCTCCCTTTTCCCCCCACCGCTCCTTTCCACTCCTGATCCCACCTGCCCTTAGTTTTGTTCATGTGCCCTTTATACTTGTTCCTGAAAACCCTTCCCCCTTTCCCCTGCCATTATGCCCTCCTCCCTCCCATGGTTACTGTCAGTCTGTTCTTAATTTCAATGTCTCTGGTTATTTTTCCAGTTTTGATAAATGTAACCTTGGTACAGTAATCAAAACCAAGAAAATAACATGGTATTATATAGTGAACACTGAATTTGATGTCACCAGTTTCCTGTCTTTTTTCTGATCAGAGTCCAGCCCATGATATCACATCACATTGGGTCATCACGTCTTCTCCAACCTGTGACACATTTTTGGCCTTTCCCTAACTTTCATGATCTTGACTTATTTGGAGATAATGAACAGGTATTTTGTAAAATGTGCCACAATTGTTTTCATATGATGTTTGCTTATGGACAAAGTTGGGGTATGAAATTGAAAAGAAAGCATCACAGAGGTTAAATGCCCTTATTATTGCATCATATCAGGGACACATGACATCAACATATTTTAATACTAGCTTCTGTTAACTTGATCATTGGGTTAAGGTAGTGTCTGGTAATTTACTTCTCAATTATTATTTTTCCCTTTCCATGTTCTTTTTTCTAGAAATGAGTCACCAAGTTCAGCCCACACTGAAGGAAAAGAGAGTTAAGTTCTACATCTTGATGGAAGACATATCATAGAATTTCTGAATGTATGTTAAATGTACTAGAGTAATTAATAAATGTTTTGGGGAAGAATCTTTGAGGCTATGCAAATATCATATTTATTCTTCAAGTTTTGTCTACTAACTTAGACATCAGTGAATTCTGTCTACTGCAATTATTACTATAGTGCCCTCATGGTTATTTTTTTCTTATTACTTTTATATTTATTAACTGTGATTCTTTGGTAAAGTAGATTTATTTTTTCTTTCCTTTATTCATTCTATCATTTTAATATCAGAATGGACTCATTGATTTTTTAATTATTATTTTGGTAATAATACAACTGTAATTTATTTCCTTGCTCCAGTTTTTCCAGCATTAGTAATTGGGAGATCTATCAGGAATAGCTCCCCTTTTATTTTTTAGTATTCCCTTATTCCTTCAACTATAAGATGTTCCAGTCCTACCTTGTATTTTTGCTTTTGCAGGCCTAGAATTAACCATTTCTTTAAGGATCCAGGGTTCCTTTCATTGAAGAATGGTACTCAAAGTCCAAATCTGAGTGGTATACATGCTCACTGCAACCGGAGTGTACTATTCTCAGAATATTCATAGCAATGTAGATATTTATACTAACCCATACAGGCATGTATCTATATTTCCATTCTTGAAAAATAAACAGGAGCTCATACTGATATCTCTTCCTCTTCCTCTCCTGCTTACTTGTAACTTCTGTCTCTGGCAGTGAGAAAACTGGCTCCCAGGACTGATAATTTATTAACTTCTTCCCTAGTGTGTGTTTAAAGAATTTTCAGAATTGGTAAACATGCTTTCATATGGAACACATTTACCAGCTAGATTACAATCACTACACAATTGTTCCTTTGCTTTGAACTTTACGATAGCTAATCAAAACACTGTTTGCTAGTTACTTAGTTTCATTTGTTTTCCTTTCATGCCTTTAAGTATACAGGGGTGGGCAAAAGTAGATTAACAATTGCATGTGAAACAGTTTATTCTTGTATTACTATTTACTAATTATTGTGTTATTTTCCATATGAACTGTCAACCTACTCTTGCCCACCCTGTAGAATAGTAATCATAACACAGTTAGGTTGGTTTGTCAAGAAATGAATTTCACCCTGGGTTTTCATAATACCCTGGTTGATGGTTTTATCATTGTTGCTATTTGTTTGTTTAAAGTTCACTCTTTGAGGCCTACAGTTCTATGAGTTTCGGCAAACACACGTCCATTTGTACCATCTCTACACCTAAAAAGAACAGCTCCATTGCCCTAAATATTCCTTTGGGCAGCTCTTCATTCACACACTTTTCCTTCACCCAACTTCTGGCGACTAATGCATTTTGTGTTTTCCATAATCACTTATAAATGGATCATACAATATGCAGCCTTTTGGATCTTAGAATATGCTTTTAATATTCAATCAGATTGATGTCTGAAACAAAAATTTACTTCTTTCTGTTCCTGTATAACATTATGTTGTAAGGATAGACGTTGAAAGACAGTTTCTGGCAATTTTGAATAAATTTATAAATTTCACCATACAGGCTTTTGTTTGAACATAATAATTCGGTTTGCTTGGGTAGATATTCAGAAGTGAGATAATTGGCTCAAATAGTAGGTGGCTTTTTAACTTTGTATGGGACTGCAAAACTGTTTTTCAACATGACCATATAGCATCCTAACCACCAGTGAATAAGATTTCCAGTTGTCCTGCATTCTCTGTGATAGTTTGAATACTCCTTACATTTTCCCCGCTGTTTGCATTGTTTTTATTTATTTATTTTTATTTTAGACATTCTAGTAGATGTGCTGTAGTTATTTTATTTGTGCTTTCAATTTTCAGTTCCCTAATGATTAATGATGCTGGATATCTTCATATGGTCATTTGCTAACTTATAACTTTTTTAAAAATTCTGTTCAGATCTTTGACCACTTATTTTTGGAATTTTTTAAAAAAATTGAGTTCTTTAAGTGTTATGGATACATATCTTTATCATTCCCTCTACCTGAAGAAATTTCTTTAATCTTTGTTTTAGAGCCAGTGTGTTGACAGTGAAGTCTTTTGCTTTTTTCCTCTCTTCATCTGGAAGAATACAGAATTCTGGTGTGCACAGATTTTTTTTTTTTCTGGTAATCTAAATATGTCACTCCATTGCATAGTTTCTGGTGAGAAGTTTATTATAATTATCTTTGTTCTTCTGTAGAATTAATCTTTTTTCTTTGCCTACCTTTAAAATTTTAATCTTCTCCCCACTGTCCCCTCCCCCTCGCTATTGCTAGATTGTTCTTAATTTCAATGAATGCAGATTCCTTTCTTAAAGGCACATAGGTCACTGGTATCTTCTGCCTGGTCCTCCTAATATTTAAATGGTCGGAGGAGAGCTTCCACCAGATAAGCATTTCTTTCTTTCATACATGACATAGTGTCTTCGCACGAGAATCTCCAAATATGAAAACTTGTCCCGGATTGAAACTATCATGTTTGTTTCAAAAAGGCTGTCTTTCTATTTGTAGATTTAATGGCAGGGGCTTTAGTCGGGACATTGCAGCTGCTACTTGAGCTTTTCTACAGGCCAGGGGACCACCTGTATATCAAATGGGGGTGGGGTGGCTATGGAATGCAGAGTTGGGGTGCTGGGAGGGAGCTGGTGGGGCAGAGGGATATTCAGGGAAGGCAAGGCATGAAAAACTGCTAGGCAGCAAAGAGGTCCCTTCCAGATGGTGGCCAGGAATGCGTGGTTTTTAACACACAAGGAATGGCTGGAGCGGATGTGGGCGTCCTCTACCAGAGCTTGGCAGGAAGCATCCACGTGGAAGCACTTCCCCACTTCCCAGACTTCTGAGTAACTTGCTGATAGCCAACGGGGGGGTGGGTTGGCCCCTTTCCCCGAGGCCCATCCACTGCCCTTCCTGTCATTACTAATTCCTATCCTAGGTCCAGGTGCCTAGGACAGATGGAAGGGCTACCTTTCTCTTTTCTTCCATGAGGACTCAGACCCATGGACAGAAACAGGCTCACTCAGGGCCTACGGAAACGCAACAGGGCTCTGTGGGTCGGAAGGTAGCTGGGCTGGGGGCAGCCTCTGCAAGGAGCAGCAGGTGGGGCTCATTGGCGCTTGCGCAGACTCGGAATGGTTCTGAAGTCCTCCGAAAGCGGGGTAACGAGGTGGGAAGACAGAGACAGGAGCAAGGAAGAGTGGGGGCTGCGGGTACCAGGGCTCTGAGGTTTTGGTAGTTCATCTACTTGTACGTGTTGTGGTACAGGAAGCGCAACCGTGTCCTTGGCGTGTCTGCCTCCGCAGCGCCTCGGCTGCCAGAAAGTGGGCAATGGGCCAGGGCCGCTCACATTCGTTCTCGTGCGGCAGTGGAGTAGAGGCCTGCCTAGGGTGCTGTCTTTTCTCACACAGAAGTCCAGAATGAGCCACAGAAGTGTGTTAGGGAGACTCATGTTCTTGCTACTGTTGCCCTATGTCGGGTTGAGCTCTGACTCCTCGGCGGAGGAAACTGCTGGGCTTCTTGGTCGCTCATCTTGGTCCACACGCCTTGCTGCATGTGGATCACCAGCTCATTGTGCTTGCACCAGCTATGTCCTGGGCCTGCAGGCGCAGCTCAGCCTTGTGATCGTCCAGGGTTTTGTCGCAGTGTGGAATGAAAGGCAGCTCGTTGTGAAGGGATGGAGGTGGCAGCGGTAGACCCAAGGTGCCGAGTGGAGACGTCCAAGTACCACTCCTCTGTAGCAACATCCTCTCTGTTGGGATTTCCCGAACACAGGCCCAGGACAGCGTTGTTCTCCTGCACCGTTCAGATGCATTTTAACACCTTGACCTTCTTACTTTGAATGTTGTATAAGTCCGTGGAGGGAGGCTTCTCTGTGGCTACCAGACACAACATCTACAGGAGGTGGTTTTGCATCATGTGTAGGATGATCCAAAATCATTGAAGTATCTCCGCAGCTCAGTGCCAAAGGGCTCCTTGAAGGTAAGGATGATATTGCCGATATTGTCCTGGTTCCAGGTAGGGTCAAAGCTCCTGTTGGTAGAGCTCGGCACCATGAGGTTCTGGGCCATTCTCTTGCACAGGTTGTGGTGGATGCGGTAGATCTAATCCTGGCAGAATGGGGAGAAGATGTGGGTGGACAGCTCATTGGACCTCTTTAGGTTCATCCTGAAGGGCTACTTCATGATGACGCCATTCCAGCCTGTCTGACTCATGAAGGTCTCCTAGATGTTCTTGGTGTTGGCCTCATAAATGGTGCAGGGCAAAGCCAGGTAAGAAGGCTGGCCTGTGGTTCTTGGTGGGAGGTGGAGGCTGCAGTCTACTGGCCAGCCATGTAGGATTTTGGGGCAAAGAACTCCTACAGTTTGGACCTCCTCTTCTGGGAGTTCATATATATCTAGATTTTTCCTTGTAAAGCTGGAAGCAATGTTCATTCATTTTTTCTTTGTACTGATGAACTGGAACCAAAAGTCTTATGTTTTTATTGAAAACATTTTTAGTTACCAAATGTAGTATAATCAGATTAGTGAAATTCTCAAATTTTATGCAAATACTTATAATTATGGAAGTTGGCATTGTAATAGTTATGTTTTTTATAGTTTTCAGTTAATATTTGTAATGGAGAGCTTATGGCATTTTTATTCTCTTAATGCCATGAATATTTTGAGCTCAAAATTATTTCTGATACTACCAGTATATCAAATTTAGTGTTAGATTGGGTTGGACATATGAGAGAACATTCGCCTTTATGAGTTTTGTGGCATCAATTTTAAAAAATGAGAATAAATATGAAGTGATGAAGAGAGAAGTTACAGAAGTGGAAAGTATAGCAATTACCTTTTACAGTTATGAGAAATTATTGGTAACTACTGAATATATATTTAATTAGTTTATTTTAACAAGAACTTGTAGAAAACTTAGACAATTTGGGGGGATAGCAGAAAGACTGTTTTGGACATGAATAATCTGAACAAAATTAAACAAGTTTTAGGTATACTATCAACTTTGTGTATTAATTTCTTTTTATTCTAAAATTTTAATGTATCTTAGGTTATGTGAAGATTTGTCATGTTATTCTAAAATACATTTGATAACTTTCTAATTTTGGTTTAGCAAGAGTTTGCCTCATTTAATAGTCATGAGCTGGTATATTAGTCAGGAAGCTGTTTTATTTGCTTTTATTTAAAAGCACATAATCTATAATCTAAAATATATTGGAAAATGTATGTCACCAATATTTAATATTCATTCTAAAATTGTAAATTGCCATACTCAGAGTTAATGTGTTAATGCTTGCTATTATAGAAGTTACTTTGTATTGTCTCCTTCCCTTTAAATTTTTTATTTTGAAAAATACTAGATATAATAAATACATTAAGAACAAAACATCTTACAAATTTAAATTTTAGTAAATTGTCTCTCAAATACTTCTATAAACCAAGCACACACTCCTTTTCCCTAAGAACCTGGAAGATACCTTTGTCTGTAATAGACAAAAGCCTTTCTTACTCTTTTATTGTAATAAGTCTTAAAAGACAAAGATACTGATAAAAAAAGAGAGATTTTCAATAAGACAGTAAATGTCAGCAATCATTTTCCACTAGAGGGTAGAGTATTAATTTGAAAGCATATCCTGAGTTATACGGTTAGGGTTTTTTTTTTTTTGAGTTTTCATAGTGTTTACTGCTACTTTTTAGGGAAAATTATTCTCTTCACCTGCACTTAAATTTCTGTCTTTAACCTAAGAATGAACTGCCACAGAGACATGGCTGAAAATTTGTATCAAGCCAAATGATAGATAATGACTTTGCCATTTTCTACTCACTTCTTACCAATATTTTATGGCAAAAGACCAAATGCTGAGTATGAAGGGGAGGCAATGGTTATATGACAGTAAATGAAAGGAAAATAGTGTAGGAGTATTTGGAAATATGCAGTAGGCATACCTGCATCTCAGGTATACATGGATCTGTAATAGGTTGCTGGGAGTGAATTAGTTTGCAGGGGTTGCCATAAGAAACACCACAGGTTGGGTGGCTTAAGCACCCACAATTTATTTTTCACAGTGCTGGAAGCCAGACGTCCTAGATCAGGTGTTCGCTGGGTTGGTTTCCACTGGGGTCATTCTACTTCTCTAGATGGCCATCTTCTCCTTGTCTTCATATGTTCTCCCTGTGCCTTTGTGTCCTAATCTCTTGCAATGACACTAGCCATAATGGACTAGTGTCCACCATAATGACCTCATTATAACCTAATCACCTCTTTAAAGGCCTTCTCTCCAAATACAGTCACATTCTGAGGTACTGGGGTTTTATGACTCCAACATAGAAAATTGGGGGAGACGTGCTTCATCCCATAACAAAGAGACATGGGGATATCTAGAAAATATGTGCAAATCTGTTACTATTTTAGAATAATTATTACAAAGTAATTAACATTTCTTTGCAGGACACATGGGTGTGATATAATATTTACTTTCCAAATATAAAGTTGTGCTAAAAATACATTATTTACTTATACAGATATTTCCACACTGGCTACCAGAAAACTTTGTTCAGAAAAATAGGTCTGAGAATGAAAATTAATCTGTATCCCCCGCAAGAAAGCATGTTTTATGGATTAGGCCACGTGTGCTTTTCCAATGTTGCAGCACAAGTCATCTCTCCTGCTGTGCACTTCAAACGCAATGC
>PVKM010008973.1:0-37860 GCA_004027735.1 Carollia perspicillata | reverse complement strand
AATTATTTAGCACCTGTTCTGGCAATATCCTTTTTTTTCCCCCCTTTTCCATTTAGATCGTATAGATGATCTAAAGAGACTACCTAACAAATAAGATTTATCATATTTTAACATTCTGGCTTACTTGCTTTAAAAAAAAAGTTTTCTAAAAACCAACATCACAGATATGTTTGGAAGCAAGACTGCTTATAAACCCTTTATTATAACTATTTAAAATCTAGAATTCTCATAAAATGTGTCCTGTGGCTGGATAATATATTGTTACTCTTTTGTCATTGGTTTAATTTTTTACCCCAGGTAATATTTTAGCATTCATATACATTGTAACCAGTGCACAAAGATGTGTTTGATTTAGTATGCTCTAGAAAAGGGCTTAGAGGATCATCCAAGTAGACATAGGCAGGGCTTGGAACAGTCATGCAACAGTAATTAAATGACCGTTTTGAAAGAATAAGGGAAATAATGTCCTAACAAATAGTTTTTCAGATAAAAAGTGTAGGGAAGGGCTCTAGGAAGAGAAAACAGCATATTAGAGAGAACTGCTAGCAATTTGGCATTGCTGGAACATAAAACAATAAAAGGAAGAAAGGTTGAACAGAATGATGCCTGAAGTACTGCCCAGATAACAGGCGGTTTCAATCTACATTATACATATTGGGAAATAATTAAAGATTTTTAAGTCAAAATATGACATGGTAGATAGATATATATAATAGCTTTATATTGTTGGTACTAATAATACATTATAATGTTTTACTGTACATTCCCTTTAAGAATGATATCATGGGGATACTATGACCTGTAGAAACCTTTTTCTTTTTGCTAGACTCGGTCTGTCCACCCTGATAGTAGGGCACACTCAACATACTGTACTAGTCATGTATTCCTCATGCATTAAGGTATCTTCATTTCTTTTCTAGATTCTTATGTTCATATAGTCCACCTTTCTCATCGCCACATGAAAATTGCATTTTGAAACTTTTAGGTTCCTTTGAGTCCTTGTACTAGGTCATTGACAATCCTCATTAATTTTTTAATGATATCCCCACATTGCTAAAGTAAGTATTTACCTATAGTTGGACATTATTCAATGCGACAGCTATTTAGAATGTGGCTCTTATAAAATCAACATTTTATTGATAAAAAAATCAATAAAATAATCATATGCTTCTTCTTTGTCCAATACACAAGTAAAAAAGGCAGCTTTAGAACAGACATTTTAACCAGACTTATCCAGTGGATTTGCAGCAGAGCAAAACTGAAAAACCTGTCTCTTCTTGACCTTGCTTCCGATTTTCCTAAAATGGCTCTCTCTTCCTATATCTCAGACCAAATCCTGAAATTCACTCCTAGGGAATGGTGTTTGGAAGGGAATGGTGATATACTTTTGCAAAAAAAATTATAAGACCTTGTGATACTTCCTGAGTGTACTTTAGAAGATGTAGATGATTTGCAAAGGAACCAAAGTGTAAATTCACATTTGGGATTTCCTATCAAGTTTTAGGTTTGAGGTTTGGTTCCCTGCGAAGAAGAACCAGCCCTAGTTGACTGTTTCTGTGTCTCCCCCATAGGGCTTATGGAGGTATATTGGAACCTCAAACAAATGCCTTTCTTCCCTGCGTGACCCCACTCAGTGGTAGTTACCACAGTTCGGAAATAATGTGGAGAGAACATTTTTTCCTCTCAAAATAAGAAGAGGGGGATTTGTGAGGTTCAAAAATTTGCAAGTAAATCTATGAGCCTGTGTTATCAGAAAAAGAGATATACTCCAAAGTGAAATTGTGAGACAACTGAAACTTTTTTTTAACCACTGTGGGTAGAAATTTCTCTAAACCACATTATTTCCCTACCATATCAAGTATATTTATATATCATATACCTTGTTTTGGATGACATTTATAAAGTGTGCTGTAATGTATGGGTGCTGCCCTAAGGGTCCACTCAGACTATATACAGATTTGACCTGATACCACAAGGTCCCAGGCAGAAAGCTTTTTAATATGCGACAGGTCTTTATTTACTCTTTTGCTGTCAAGTTGCGGGTTTATCAGTTCTCTCTGCAACCAGTCTGCCTACCTTTTAGCAAGTCTTCTTTCCTTTTCTAATGTTCTGCTTCTGATTTGCTAAGTTTAAAAAGTGATTTTTAAAAAATGAGTGGGAGAATAAAGAACTCCCCTTTGAATAAAATACATAGCCTTTATGGCTTTGGGGTAGAGGCTGTTTATAAGCGTTTTTAAAATTTCCTAGCTTTTGCCTTTATTACCAAGAGATAAAACTACACCTACATATAGGTAAAGCATAATTTTTATAAGTAAGTATTTATGGCCACGTATATTACTTACAAAATATAAGTGGGACATAAAAGACTGTGTTAATTCTTCTTAAGTCTGTAGCACTTTACATGTTCAGAAGCACATAAGCAATACCATGTGAACTTACCTGCAAGAACTAATCTATTAAAAAGAATCATTTTCTAACTGTAGAAAATTTTTGCTATTCTTTAAATGTTTTAGGGAGTCCACTGCCTACTGTGTATAATATAAACATGATTTACTGTTGACCATCAGATTCTAATTTTAGACTATTATAAGATTTATTTATTGACTTTTGATAACTTCTAAATAGAATGTCTCATCCTTCATTTTTCAGGTACCGTCCCCAGTATCAGAACCTGAAGAAGAAAATGATCCTGATGGTCCCTGTGCTTTCAGGAGGCGAGCAGGATGCCAGTATTATGCTGTAAGAACTTTATTTTTTGTGGTGTTTTTGTGAACTGGAATTAACAGGTAACTCTTGTCAAGGTGACTTAGATTTGATCTAAAAATGGGAAATCCATCAGCATTTTTAATTTGATATTCCCTATGCAGATACCAATAAAAGATGCTTAAAGGTACTGAGTTATTTCAAAGGATATCAGAATCCTTCACTTGGAATTGGATGAGTCATATTTTAGACATCTAGTTCACTGTGGGCTTCAGCTATAGCTCAGCATTTACAAAAATTACTCAGTGTCATTGCTAGAGTTAGGTAAGCCCAGAATCTCTAACTGAACCCTTGATGACTTTGAAGTTTTTATTGAAATTTACTATTAGGCAAACTCATCTCATGCATATATATCCAGTAAGTATCAAAAATAAATCATTTTTAAACTTTCCTCATGGCATTATTTTATCTAGTCATTATGTTCATAACTTTTTGACACAGTTAGAAATTACTTTGTGCTGTTAAGTCAAGTTTTGGTACAGCATAATATCAAGGAATGACCTTCACTCCCAAATGTTTGGGTTTTCAGATAAAGTATAACTGTAGAGTTATAAGGACGACTTCTATGTATGGCTTGTGGACACTTTGTCTTGGTGCACTACAGTAAACATACAACTTTTTCAGGGTGTGTGTTTGTATTTAATGTAGAAGAGGTAAGGAGTTGTTGACAAGTTATGCTGATGATAGAAGTGGGAAAGTTTTATGAAAAGGGCAAAGGTGGTAAAGCACAAAAAAGCAGAATAATAAAGGGAATGAGAAGGCAAAGAAACAGACTGCATATTCTTAAAAGCAAAGAGGAAGTGTCAACTTGACCCATGCTTAAAGTGCAATTTTTGATCCAGAAAAAATTTCCTCTGGTTTATCTCAATAGGAAGCTTATAAATTACTAACTTCACTATCTCTGTTTTTTTATATAAATATTAAAAGCCTTTGTTAGTCTTTAAAGGTATATTTCTTTTAAAAATATAATATACCCTCAGTGTATTTGTATTTGTAAACTAAAATTCAGTTTGAGTTAGTTTGGTGAGTGAATATTTTATTCAGTTTTATAAAATTTTACCAGATTGATATTATTTGAACCCCAATTTTACAGTTCATAGCTAAATTCTAATTTTTCTACTAATGCTCTAATTACTTTTTACTATTTAGCTTTTCTTCATGTCAGATTTACTCCCATGAGTTTTAATTATTTTTCTTTCTTTGCAGCCTCGTTTGGACCAAGTTAACCATTCATTTGAAAATTCAGAATTGGCAGATTTGGATAAGCTGAGATATAGGCATTGCCTTACAACATTGACAGTCCCAAGAAGATGTATAGGATTTGCAAGGAGGCGAATTGGCAGAGGTGGAAGGTAAACTATTTATTTTGACCTGGATTTTGTTTACAAGCTGGAAAGAAAGGTATAGGAACATGTTAAGTTCTTCCAGATAACATTTGGTTTTATATTGCTTTTCAGGGTCATAATGGACCGAATATCCACTGAACATGACCCAGTCCTGAAACAGATAGACCCTGAAATGCTGAATGGTTTTTCAAGCTCTTCCCAAACTATAGACTTTTCTTCTAATTTCTCACGGACCAATCCTTCCAGTAAACATTGTGAAAATAGACTGTCCCTTTCTGAGATATTAAGCAATATCAGATCATGTCGACTACAGTGTTTCCAGCCAAGGCTATTAAATGTACAGGACAGTGATAGTGAAGAATGTACCTCAAGAAAACCAGGGCAGACTGTGAACAATAAAAGAGTTTCTGCAGCATCTGTAGCTTTATTGAACACCAGCAAGAATGGCATATCAGGTAAGCTGTCACTTTGTTGAAGGTATATCATGCTTTTCTTTTCTCCTTAATTTTCATTATCTACTCCAAAAACTCACAGGGTAAATTTTGAAGGTTTGTCTTCATAATCTCACTGACAACAGCAATTTTACCTAACCTACTACATTTTTTCCCCAGCCTAAGATACTAAACCTAATTATTGTGGTTTGCACTTTAACCAGAATGTTCTGGTACCTATAAAACTACTGACACATATTGGATGTGTGTGCCTACCATGGTGAATATGTTAGCAGAATGCATAGGGATCTCTATGGGCAGAGTGGTTATAAGCTGCAACCAGACCATCACTACACAATTCTGTCTGCCTTGATTTAAAGAAAATTTTTATTTTTTAAGTATAAACTTTGCTTAAAATTAGGCATTGCTATTTGAGAGTACCATTGAAAGCTTTCTTCTGAAAAAAGAGACTAGGCTTTCTATGAATAGTTATAATTTTTATCTGATAACCTTCCTCTCTGAGTTTGGAAAGTTATTTTTTTACTTTAAGAGACATTGTACTTAAATAAATTTAATATTTTTATGACATGTACATTATAAATAATGTATAATTTCTAGAGAACCTTAAATGTAATTTTGATTAGTTTCCTTTTGTGGATAGCTTCTCTTTAATTACATGTATGCAAATATGTATAATTAGTAAATGCCTTTATAATGTATGCACTGCAAATAATGCATGGTATCCAGAGACAAAACTAGATGTGACTTGACTTATACTGTTGATATCCTTTCTTTCTGTAATAGGTATCTATTCTAAATTATTTCCTGGATGGTACATTTTAGTATGCGAAATTATGTTAGACTTTTTTAAAGTGAGTTTAAATCATTTTGGCTTGAAATTTGGTCTCACTAAGGTTGTCTTTCAGTTAGTGAACTGCTTCTTTTCAAACATGACCTAGACATTATCTGTTTAAAGGCTGTAATGGGAAATTGCTTGTTTTAATGATTGGAAATTGGCATATCATTTCTTTAAATTAGTTGATTAATTATTTTCTCAATGAACTTAGGAAGTAAAATAGCATCCCATTTTATAAAGTTCATGAGTCTGATGTTTAATGAGCTTTTGAAGCTAAACTGAATAAATACCTAGTTTGATTTTGAGGTGGCAAGATTCTAAGAAATCTAAAGATAGTACGAATCCAACAAATATTAGGCAATAATTTTTTCAGCCAACTCCAAGACATTGTTCAAATTATTAAAATGAACAGGAATTCCTATCCCAAAAATTACTCAAAAATAATTTTTGTCAAAAAGGGAGTTTGAAAACATACCAGTATAGGCATTGCTTATTAGATTTTACCATGGAAACTGTTTCTACTCTACCAATCAATGTATACCAAGCCAAAAAAATGATTTAATATGTTCCTTCTCAAATTGAACACACAGCCTTTCTACTATACATTCCCAATCAACTTTAGATCTATTTGACTTAACTCTTTTCCAGAAAATGTGTATTTGTTGGATATGTTATTGTATCATTCATACTCTAATAAATGTATTGATCCAGAAAAAATTTAATGTAATTTAAATAACTTCATAATCAGCCCTAGAATTTTATGACACTACCATACATTAGCATAAAATAAGTATTTAAAATACTGTTATAATAATAAAATATGTATTTCTCAAGGAACTTAAATCACAGATGTTTAAAAAATCATAATATCGTAGACACCAAGATTTTGGGGTGGGGGGTTGGGGTATTTTGGGGGCAGGGGAGGGTTTTGCCTTTCCCCTACTATCAGAAAAAAAATAGTTTTCTTGGTCTATATAATTTTTTCTGTCTTATGTTTTTTAGTACTCTCAACATTGTACCATTTATATCTTTACTTGAAAAATTTCAGGGCTTAAGCAAGAATTAAGCTACATTAGAATCAATGTTTTAATTAAGTTTTTCAAGTATATAATTATTTGTCACTAGAGTAAAGGATTTGGTGTGAAGTTTTTCTTCTCTTTTAGGTATGATATTCTAGTCATTGAAGCCACAAAGAGCGGGGGTTGTTTTTAACAAATTTCTTTTGTTTCAAAATATTAGGCACAGATATATAAATGCATAAGGAAACAAGTCTTTTAACAGCATTTTTATAATCAAAAAGTGGTGGCAATTTTAAGTATTCTTTTGTACCAGTTATATTCATTACATAGTTTTCTTGGTTCTGGTTAGTTCATTTTAAGTGGATTCACTTACAGTTCAATAAATATTAGTAGAGATTCTTTCTTTCATCTGCTTAAAGCAAAGGATGTAGGTATTTTTAGAAAGTCGTACTTTTGTATGTGATGGATATATACAAAAGGGTTGAATCCTCCTATAATTTTTTTAAGCTAGGTGACTTTTAACACTTTTTCCTTCTGCTTAATTTTAGTTACCTTGGTCTTGAGTGTCTTTAAGAGTATCCAAGAGTGTCTTTAAGAGTGTCCAAGACTGACCCAGGCCCTGACTTTTACCTGGCAGAGTATCACTGAGCTACATAAATTAGAAGTACTGAATTTTCTGTTTCACAGCTGGGAAACCCAGCAAATAAACAATTTAATCATAAATAGAAATATAATATACTTGACAATAATATTTATTTGTATTACAGATTCCTTAGAAATTTTTTTAAAAACTTTAACTGGAGGGGTAGTGGTAAAAAAGGGCTTTTTTTTATGATGTTTATAACCCAGTTAATATTTCAAGTCATAATCTCTGTATCCTAAACATATTCTAATTCTTATTTTTTTATATTAAACATAAAGGACTTAAAAGAAAACAAATTGAAATGTATGTCGTAGGTATTAGGAGATCTAAAACTAAAGACTTCATCTTAAAGCAAAGAGATGTGTCTTGTTAACTATTGAATGAAACAAGGATATGTTTTCTTCATTGAAAAATTATTCTCAAAGGATAGAATCAAGACAGAGAAAGGAAAGACATTGCGCTGAACATGGCAAGTGCATAACCAAGGGCTGTTAATTTCATACATAGTTATTTTAGAATATCTTATATGCAAAGCACTATATTAAGTGTTTAAAAGTTGTGGAGCTTTACAAAGCAATAATCTCTACCTTCAAGGAACTTACACTACATGACAAATACTACATTCTTTATAAAAATAGATGATAAAGTTTTTAGTCATTTGAAAGTGCAGTGTTATTTAACTGTTCTTTTGAGATGTTCTTAAATCCAAACCTCAAGAAAATGTATTTCATATCTAAAAGTAGCTTTGCTTGTTTAGATTTGAAGGGCTGGATTAATTTTGGTTTTGACAAATGCGTGGTTGCAACTGACTTTTTTCTCATGTGTTTTAGTATACTGAATAGTAGATACCAGCAGCCTTTTGGACCAGCTTCAAATATCTTACTATTACCAATTTGTAACATATCAACATTTTGGACGGGTTTTCAAGAGAAATTCCAGATTTTTAATTTTTTTCCATTTCTTTTCCCTTTCTTAAATTACTTTAAAATGTTTGTTTGCAAGTATAAAAGTTTTAGGATATGTAGAACTATGTTTTAACATCTAGCTACGGAACTCATGATTTATTTTTGAGTCAAGGTGACTTCGAAAGGTGAGATGGATTCAAACTTCAGGAATTAAAAGATTTAATTAGTTACGAGAAATACTACTGAAATTTCCGTTGTAACTATTTAGCTTAAATGTCATAAGTTTAAATGACTCTGTAGTTCATTTTCTTTATCATCACATCTTACTTGTTTCTTATTTTCCATCTTCTCCCCCCCTCACCCTCAACTCTTCCCATCTCCACCTGTCCTACCCCCATAGTTTTGCAGTTTGTTAGTTTGCCTTCAGCTGTGAGAATTTCATTATAGGATGTGTATAGTCCTGGACAGGTTATATCAACTTTCAAGGATCAGAAGATTTATCCTCAGGGTAGCTCCCGTGATGTATGTGAACTTTCAACCTGGAAGGTTTAAAATAGGAACTCCTTCTCCCCCGCCCCCAATACAGACTTGAGATCTGTCTTTACAAAAATTGCATGTAATCAGCATTCCTTCAATAAAGTATACATTAAAACTTGTAAGACCTACCTGCTTGGTGAAGAAAAGCTGGATAATATATTCATGTTCGCTTTCAGATCATTTTTACTACCACATTAGATGTTCTTCATTAAACTATGAAAACTTGGTCTAAACTAGTGTTAAAGTTCATGGCTTCCCAATAATACATCATCTTAGCCCACTTTGAGATATACCGCATTAAGAGCTAAGATTATTTTACAGAGGGAGGCACAAGCACAGAATCATATTGTGAGGTCATGCAGTAGATTTAGAATGTTTCTATTAGATTTTTCTTTTTAGTTTATCATAATACCTCTGTGGGTCCAAGTTTAAAAAAATAGTGATCTAGGGTTTTAGAATTGTTATGTCAGTATATAATCTAACAACAATACCAATAGTATGTTTCTGATGAATTACTGTTGGGAGGGAAAGGTGATAAGTGGTCAGCCCACCAGACCACCATACAGGAACCACATGCCTGAAAGGTGAAAGATGGAATAAGGAATGCTAGAAACTGAAAACAATCAACATTCCAAGGATTGTGACTAGTGTCCTATGAAGAGGTACCTGGATTCATCTGAGGATTAAAGCAAACTGATAAAGATAGGTAATGAGCCATGTATAAAGAAGATACAGACTGAAAGTTTAGGGGCTTTAGTGTTAAGAACAGACTGTTTGTTATATACACAAAATTTAGAAATGTTAATATGCTATTAATGTACAGAATGACATATATAAGGGAAAATTCTGTAACATGTACAGGGTCTGGCACAAATAATACCCCTTTTTTATTACAAAATCATAAGCCTGTTATTCTGTAACATAACAATGTCACACTCAAGCACACCATATGACATTTTAAGTGAAATGTTCAAATTAAAACTATAAATGTTTATGTCCATATTATTACCCTACCAACCACACTCAAGCAGGCCTTAGTTCTGGTGAATCCTGTATATCTTAGAATGGGTTTTCCAGGGAGATTTACATAACTTTTTACTTAGGGAAAGGAACACTTGCCATCCATCTGGAATAGTGAAATATCTCCACCTTCACAAGATTTGTGGTTACTTTTAAAATGATAGGGCTTGGAGGGGTAGGGTAGGGTAGATTTATGACCAGTGTGAACTTCACTTTTAAGCTAACAATTCAGGAGCAATTAGAGGAAAGAACTTGGGTTGGTCCTAAGTAACAGAAGCAGACAAGGTTTCTCTTTTGTATGTCCCCATTTCCCCTTTGTGCCACCACCACCCACCCAAAGCTGGGCATTCCTAAACAGATTTCTTCATGTTGTAACTGTGACCTTTTTCTGATGTGTTTTAATGCTTGTCTCCGTGGGCCCAAGTCTTAAAAAAACATAACATAATGCTGGATTTGAGGGAGTAGACTATGTTAACATCAGATTCCAAGTCTTTTTTTTTTTTAATTTGTATATTCCTTATACACATAGGACTTAAACAGATTTGGGGGGGGTAATTTTTCCTTCCTGCCTTTGTATCTGATAAACTATTTTTCATCTTTCCCAAGTCTTTCAAACATTTGGAAATTCATGAATACTTCACATTTTCATTTGATTTTGAAGATTGTAAATTTAGAATTAAAATTATTTTTCTCACTTAAAATATAACACTTGCAGTAAATTTAACATGGGCGAAGAAAGACATTTGATTTTGTTGGTAATTCAGTAAGATAATTAATGTATACTTCAAAAATACAGATAATATTAAAATTTTAAAGTGAGCATGATAATAGCCTCAGGTTTTTTAATCTTCTAAAAATAAAATTGCTACTATATAAGAACTGTTTTCCCCTCATTGTCTAATTGTAATGATAATTTAAATTGTGGAACAGAAATGAAGGCATATCTAAAGCTTTATCCATCCCTGATGCCTAACTCCCTTTTCTTAGAAAGTAGACTGTGTTACACATAACTTGTTATGTCTAACTTACCATCACAATTTTTTTTTTAATTTCTTACCCTGACTGCTGTGGCTCAGTGGGTTGGGCGTCCTCCACAAACAGGAAGGTGGCTTGTTGATTCCCCGTCAGGGCACATGCCTGGGTTGCGGGCCAGGTGCTGGTGAGAGGCAACCGATCAGTGTTTCTCTTGCAGATTGATATTTCTGCCCCTCACTTTCTCCCTCCTTTTCCCTCTCTCTAAAAATAAATAAAAATAGAATCTTCAAAAATAGGTTTTTTTTTAATTTCTTTGGGGGCCAGTCAAGTAAGCTAGGTTAAGGGTGTATCTCTTAGCTGAATTCCTTTAGGTCATATTGATTAGATTTCTCAATTGCCTTTAAAGTTTGACTCATATTAGCTGGTATTTCTTTATATGTATCTTTGCTTCCCAACTATCCTGTGGAACTTTATAGGATGGGCCTCTTCTTAATTTATTTTTCCCCGTAGTCATTCTTAACTGCTATTGCAGCCCTCTGCATCACAGTAGATACTAAACACTGGTTGATTGAGTGAAATAGTTAGGAGAGAGAAAAGCAATAAAGAAAAATAGAGCAAAATTACTCTGGTAGCACATGTATTCCAATATGATTTAATAGTTCTTGACTCTAATAATGTACTCACTTCTATGGAAATAACTTTGTGTCCTTTAAATCTTTTTTTACCAGTTGTCTACTTAAATATGAAAGCTTCATTTACATTTCTTTGGGGAAAATGTTCCTATTATAAATTTCTCTTAGCTAATTTTTTCAACAAAAGTTTTAGATGTCTTGCTTTTATTTCAGATTACTAAGTACAGTTGGTTACAGCATAATCGGTTACATCCAGGGATACATTGTATCTTTCATTTTCTTAACACCTCTCTGATTTCTAGCCCATAGTTTTATAGATAGGACTTATTTTAGGCATCTAATCTGTTAGCTTGAACTATGGTTTATGGTTATGTTAGATGAAGATCTTTGTCTTGCACTCTGATTTATAATCAGAAAAGATTTTCACTTGAGTGTCATAGATGAAAGCCAGCAGCCAGAATCATTTACATCTTGCAGATGGTCCTTTCCTCTATTAAGACTATAACTTAGTGTTGTTATTATTTGTACTAATCTATGTTTTTCTCATTATGCAATTACTAGTTACTACAGTGTAGAGAGTTAAGAGTGATCACAAAGATACTGAGAATATGACTAAATGGTAGATTCTCATATTAGAACTGTGTTACAGAGTAAAAACCATAGAGGAACTTTTTCTTAGCATAAGATCATGGATATTACCATAAGCTACTTGCTGAAAGAGCTGTCATTTTTATTGGGTTCTTCGCTGATGATGTATGTTGTTATTTGTAACTGCTTTTCATCTTAATTATGGGATAATTTCATGTTGTATTTTTACTTGTCTTGTTAAAAATACTTTAAAACACACTTATTCTGAAATTAATGTCCTTTATCAGTAACAGGGGGTATCACAGAAGAGCAGTTTCAGACACATCAACAGCAGTTAGTTCAAATGCAGAGGCAGCAGCTTGCTCAGCTTCAGCAGAAACAGCAATCTCAGCATTCCTCACAACAGACACATCCAAAAGCACAGGTAAACCTGTCTTTAATCATGCTTATTTCTCTTCCTTCTCCCCATAATTACGTAGCTTTGTTCAATTTTAGTCACATCAGAGAAGATAATCTTGATACCGCCACTCTAGATTTTGAAAATCAAAACTGTCTTTTTAGTTAACATATAATTTTAAGTGACTAGTTTATATTTTATGAGAGGAGCACTAGAGCGAAATATTGTATTTTTAATTTAGGAAAAAAATGTTTTGAATGGTTATTAAGAATTTGTAAAAGTCATTATATACTCTTAGAACCATTATCCCTTCCCTGGCCAATGTGGCTCCATTGGTGGGACTCTGTTGGTGTTCCGTTGGTTGTCACATGGACTGAAGGGCTGCCCATTAGATTCCCAGACAGGGCGCATTTGCGAGGCAACCGATCCATGCTTTTCTCTCACAGCAATGTTTTTCTCCCTCCCTCTCCCTCCTGCCTTTCGCCCTCAAATCAATAAGCATGCCCTCAGATGAGGATTTTTTTTAAAAGAACCGTTATCTCTTGCCCCTACTGTCCCCTCAATTTTTTTTTCAAGGATTTAACTTTCCTAACTCCTTTTTCCATGTGGGTGTGCCCAAACTAAAAGGTAACTCTCTGAAATTGTTCAGTAACTCTAAACAGAGCCCGTTGCCTCCTTGAATCATATTTTCCTGAAGAAAAAAATATGCCACCAGGTGAGATTATTCGTAAGCACCATTAAATGAGGACACTATGGATAAAAATAAAAATACCTTATAAAATTGTAATTGTCAGAAGAGAAAGCTTTCAGCACCTTCACATGAGCCCTATAAGACTCATTTTGGACTTCTGTCCTCCAGAACTATATAAAAATTAATTTCTGTTGTTTAAGACTCTAAAAACAAAACTGTAATCAAGTTTATTTCAAATTTGAGCCACCTGAAAAACATAAACCTAGTGTTTTAAGTCTTAAATTTTGTTACTTCATAATTCTAAAATAGTAACTGACATCAACTCAGTTCTGTTGTATCTCAGACCAGCATCTACCATAGGAGTTCAGTTTATCATCACAGGGTCAGCCCATTGACTTGGAGATCCTGAGTCTAGCTACATGAAAATCCTAGTGACCCTAGCTAGGACCCCTCAACACTCCCATGAAATCCGGGTGGGTCTGGGACTGTCCCACATTCTAGGGCTGTTCGCTCTTAGTAGTAGCTACCAATTTTATACAGAAATAAGAGTAAATGCCATTAAACTTGACTTTTTATTTGCTTTTTCTGAGTTTCTTGAGTAACCAGCCTAAAGTATTTTCAGCCTACTGCAAGATTAGGCCGACACGTGTTTTTTTACATTGTGACAAAGATGACTGTTAGGCATCTGTGATTTTTTTTTTTTTTTTTTGCTCATAGTATCAAGAATGTCAAGTATTTTTAAAGGCATTCATTAACACTTATTGGGGAAAATTATACAGCATTAAAGGTTTGGGTTTTTAATCCCCTAATTCTTAAAAATAGTTGCTTCCCAGTTTTTAGTCTCTTCCCTACTTCATATGCCAAAAATAATCTTTGGAGTCCTAGATCTCTTAATCTACACACTTGTAACTATTCCATATGAAAAAGGCAGCAGCCTCTTGGCTTTGCCCATTTCTTAGTATGTTCATGGAATCTCCTCTAAAAACTCGAGTTTAATTTTGTTCGTTTTATAGGGCTCAGGCACCTCTGACTGTATGTCTAAAACACTTGACTCAGCCAGCGCCCACTTTGCTGCATCTGCAGTGGTCAGCGCACCTGTTCCAAGTCGCAGTGAGGTAGCCAAGGAACAGAACACCGGCCACAACAACATAAACGGTGTTGTCCAGCCTTCAGGTAAGCCTGTGGTTTCACGTGTTTGTTACTGGCTCAGAGTTGTAACTCACTGATTTGAGGTATAGTTTTTGTTTTTTATATCCAAGGGGGAAAGGTACAAAAAGTCAGTCTTCAGAATTTCTGTTGATGATGAGTAGTGGAATAGAATTCACACAGAGCCTGCTTTCTATTTCCTCCTATACCCACTGGGTACCTGCCTATGTAACTTTCCAACCTACCTAGTTTTAGCCACATTTGGGAAATGCATCAAGCTAATCACTAACCATCACCATTGAATTATCCATACATTGATAATAAGGCAAAATATAGCACAGGATGGTCAATATGGTTGAGATCAGGTTTACCTCCCCTCTTTTACATACTCGTAGGCCTGCTTTCTCTGACTCCATCTCTTCAAGTAGAGCATTACTGTGAAACACTGGCACCTGCTTCTTCCTACCCTGAGTCCTCAAAGACTTGCTGTCCCTGACATCCTTCAACTACGGCTCAGACCTTAGGATGTTCCACTTGCTTTTACTTGCATCCACAATCCTGATTGCCCCTCCTTACTGATGTTCTTACGTGTGTGCATTCTAATAGAAACCTCGTGTTCTTACATGTTTACATTCTAATAAATGTTCTTACATGTCTACATTTTCACCTGCCCTCAACCTCCAGCTTGGACATCTCTTCCTATTACAGGGTTTCCAAGTACGGAGGCAGTAGAATACTTTACAAAGTCCTTTTATGTAGGCCAGTAGAAAGAGAGCGGGTTTGTCTTTGGGGTTGAAACAGGTATGTATGTTGTACTTACTGATCAGAAGCTGTCTTTGGAGAGGCCATCATGTGGAGGGTTAATTTGGCATTTAATCAGAATACAAATGTTTGCATTTATTTTTTATATTAATTGAACATTGAAAATTTGTGAAGTACTTGCTAAATGCTGCACACTGTTAAGCAAGCATTTTCAGCATATGCAGTTTTTAAATGCTTTTTTCCCCTTCATTTTTATTGTTTATACTACTACAGATGTCCCCGTTTTTCCCTGCTTTGCCCACCTGCACCTAGCCCTTGCCCCCGCCTTCCCTCTGACCATCACCTGACTGTCGCCTGTGTGTGTACGCATGTATGCTCTTTGGCTATCCCCTTCACCTTCTTCCATCCAGTTCCCCTTCCCCCTCCTCTCTGACAGCTGTCAGACTGTTACATGTGTGTAATCCTATACTTCTGTTTTGTTCATCACTTTATTTTGTTCAAATAATAATTGAGATCTTATGGTATTTTTTAAGAATTTAATGAATGTCTTATGATATGGTTGGATTTTTTTTTTTCTCCTTCAGGAACCTCTAAAACATTGTACTCCACCAATATGGCTTTATCATCCAGCCCAGGGATTTCAGCTGTACAACTTGTAAGGACAGTTGGCCACACCACTACAAACCACTTAATCCCAGCATTGTGCACAAGCAGTCCTCCAACACTTCCCATGAACAATTCTTGCCTGACAAATGCAGTGCACCTCAATAACGTCAGTGTTGTTTCTCCAGTCAATGTGCATATCAACACACGGACTTCAGCACCATCGCCAACCGCCTTAAAACTTGCCACAGTTGCTGCCAGTATGGACAGAGTGCCAAAGGTTACTCCTAGCAGTGCCATCAGCAGCATAGCAAGGTGCGCGTGTTTCAAGCATCATTCTCTCTCTTTCTGCTGGCTATCCTGTGGGAGGAAAAAGACTTTTTTTATTTACTGCTCAAGTAATAAATGTCTGTTGATTGACTCGCTTTTCAACAGATGTTTAATATCAGCTTAGTGTAAAGCGCTATGACTTAGGTCATTTGTGTGAGGTCACTAGTAGAGTGTTTAAATGCCAACCAGAATTCTAAAAACATTAGGAGAAAAACACATCAAATTGGGAACCATCAAGCCAAAAAAACATATCAAAGAGTCTATTTTAGAAGCTTCAATTATTCTGTTTCCTTTTTGTAGTTCAGACAGCCTGGATGATTAGAGTTATTATTATTAATTTCCATGTCAGAGCTTTAATTTTCAAATCAAAATTTTTGTTTTCTTCAACATTAAGCACCAAGGAAAAGTAAATTATTCTATTTTATATATAAAATTAGAATATTCTGGGATTAACTAAATCTAGGATAATGTATTTCTGAATATTTTTTACATTCTTTTATGAGACTAAAATATGAGAACAGTGAATCAGAAAAATACTGATTTACATGGTTTATTAACTACATGACCTTAAACTGGTAAAATTAAACTGTAGTTGAAACTAATTTAATTAATATTGTGCCCCTAGTGATCCTTGTTTTTGAGCATCATAAAGTCCATCTATTGTAAAAATCTTGGATTGTCCTGTGTTATATATTGCATAAGTAATTTATCACTGGCTTACACTGAAATACTATGTTAAGTTACTCTTTATTAAGTAAATAGTTATAATCAAGGAATTAGGAATTAATAGGATTTCTTAGCTGAAGGAAACTTTTTTTCATTCCTATATAGAAATTGTAAAAATGGGAAATGTTCCTGGGAAGTACATGTTTATAGTACATAAAATTGTATCTGTAAATAGAGAGTGTTAATGTTTATTTTACTCTTTGCCTTATTATAGAGAGAACCATGAACCAGAAAGATTGGGTTTAAATGGAATAGCAGAGACAACAGTAGCTATGGAAGTGACATAACTAAAAACATGTGGCTCCGACCTGTGCTGATGGTGTGCAGTCACTCATATTCCAGCTGAATGCAAAGGCGACACTGTGGATCACAGAGGCTAACAGTGGACCTAAACGGACTGCAGTATATCGGATGTGTAATCGATATATGATGTATATTTTGTAAAATTGGGAAAATCACTACCTTGTAAAATAGTTTATTTGTATCATCAATATTATTTCTGTTACTTGAATAGTAGATATTCATCATCATGCTTTTGCACTTGAATTTGCAACTGAATGGATTTTAAAAAATAATTCTTTAATGGGATCATGAGCATGAAATGGGATCCTGCATCACTTGTTTTAACTATTTATTTTGCCATGTTTACATTTTGTATCTTGTAAAAATAAATCCAACTTTGTGTCTAAAAAGTTAAAGATTCATAGCTAGGAAATGAAATTCTTGTAATTTTTTTCTAAAGGAACTGTAAAGTTTTCACTTGGTTCATTTTGTTTCACAATTTGACTAGATGGACTTTTTGGTAAATACTTTAGTGGCATTTCACTGTCAAATATGAAGTTCAAGGCAAAATAGTATTTTCTATTACTGTGCAGGGGAAAGGGATGGATCGATACATGCAAATTTAATGTAGTAACTCACTTTTCCATATATTTTGAATGTATATTTCTATTTATAATACCAGTTTATAAAAAATAATTACACAGAACAAATGGACTAGGAAAAATTATGCATCTAGCACATTTAAACTGTGCAGACATGAAAATTTTTCAAGGATTACATTTTATCTGAAGACTGCATATTTTAACTGGCTTTAAAACTGTAACACACCACATAAAGGATATTTTACCAGGTATGTATTGCATTATATCATTGCAATAATTATTGGAAGTCTAGCTATCGAGCCATCCCAGGCGTTGGGAGGGGGGGAGGGTTGTGACAAGATTGTCTTTTCAATTTTGGAGAGTTTTCCTGTGGCTACAAGGCAAGTAACGGGTTGGAAAAAGTCTGACTGTAAGCGTTGGACACCTTCATAGTGTAGTGTTTTAGTGACTTTTTTTATACGGTTCTTGTAAATTAGATACGTGTAGTGGTGTTTCAGAATGTTTGTTTATGCACTAGTTCAGACAACTTTCCCTGTTACTTGTTCTTGATAAGTGAAAACTGCAGGGAAATAAAAAATACATATCAAAACATGGACATGCTGCATATGTGTTTATTTCACGATGTGCACACAATATAAGTAAAAATTTAAGGGAGATGATAGCACTTAATAGCACTTTTCATTTTCACAGTGCTTGCCAAGCATTAATGAAAAGAATTATAAGCAGCTCATCTGTGGGCACTATTGGGTTTCAGATAATCCAATATAAACTACCTTTGATATGAAAAGTTCTTGAAATATTTTACAGAATGTAAGTAATTTGTAGTATAA
This sequence comes from Carollia perspicillata, assembly GCA_004027735.1. Classification (NCBI taxonomy): domain Eukaryota; kingdom Metazoa; phylum Chordata; class Mammalia; order Chiroptera; family Phyllostomidae; genus Carollia; species Carollia perspicillata. The sequence continues at coordinate 19,776 of PVKM010008973.1, read as the reverse complement.
CATTCATTGAAATCTCATAAATGAGCCTCATTTTATAAATAGAAGTTTAGAGTAGAATTATATTGTAAGGGCGTTTTGTCAAGTAAGTACTGGGAAATGTAAATATTTTTAATGAATATGATTAAAACCATTTCAAACTTACATAATTTTATACTTTACATTTTTTATATCTGCAGTTCTAAAAGTTGTAAATTGATGTGTCAGTTGAACTAATGGGCCAAGGTTTCTGCTGAGAGTGATTTTTATTCAGATCCTAAATGTGTGAAGCAACTTATGGGCAAACCAGAGAAAAAAATAAATTTAATTTCTTCATTGGTTGTGACCTGATAGGATCCATGCTCATTTCTGCCATACTACCTCTGGAGTTACTCATTGCTGATGATATAAAGGAAATAATTTTGATTTGATATGTATTATGACTGTGTTCATTCTGCTCATAGTTGGGTGTATCTCTCTGCTATTAAGAACTTAAAGCAACTTTAGTGCCAATTTTGGAGAAAGCTTTTTTTTTCCATTTTACTGAAGCAAAGCATGAAGTGAATTTGCCTTATGTGATATACGTGTTAAAAATAATTTTAAGTAAAACAAAAAAACTCTTCATTTGTACAGTATCTGGAGATGTGGCAAATCCAGAATTTATCAGACTGATGACCCATTTATGTGTTCCTTTGAAGTAAAATAGAAAAATAAGCCTTCCTTATTTTGGTGGTTGTAACTGTTTCACAGATGGCATTTCAGTACACACATTTTTCCAGTGTTCTTTAAAAACTTACATGACAGACACTTATTTTCACCGTATTAAATCAAAGAATAGTTTATTTTTGCATGGGCCCTCCCCTGAACAGTACCACTATCTCTCTTGAGAAACTAGAGTTGGTACTTGTAGGTCAGTCAAGCTCCTAGAATCCTTAGAGAATGGTTTTTGATGGAGTGTGTAGTAGGTTTGTTTGTTTTAAACAAAGGGGTAACTCATGTGCTTGGGATATCTTGTAACTCAGTATAGATGAAAATATGTATAAACCAGTTGTCTGCCTTCCTGAAGAGAGTGAGTACCCTTCCTGTCCTCGTAACTGAAGATCATCATGACCAGTTACTGTGATGAGAGCTCCAAGTATATTTCACGTCTCTCTCTTGCACAAGACTAAGGGAAGAATAAAAATATCTGGAGGACACATGTAAAGAATATATACACACCACATACACACATTCTTTTTTAGAAATAGGGATCACATTATTTGCAATTGTACTTCGTGTTTTTTATTACCAAAGTTGTTGTTTTCAGGGGGAAGGCAGTAAGGACTAACATTTCAGAAACTTGTCCCTATTATATAGTGCCATATTTGAGCAAATGTTATTGATCGGTAATACACTTGTGACTGAAATGTTTTGTCGTCCCTTAACTGACTTGGCAAATTGAATTTCAAAAGTTCAAGGATATCTCAAGTAATTGTGACTGTTTTATCCCGTAAGACCAAAGATGTCTTCAGCATTAACCACAACAGAACTGCTAGTGTCAGAGCGCGTTGAGTTCTCTCCTAGGGACTTTCTCATTTGGTCCTGACAAGAGTTGTGTGAAGTACTATTATTTTTCTTACCTTACACATTAGGAAAATGAAGTTTAGAGAACTTAAATATGTCACATAGCTGGAAAGTTGTGGAGCCAGCGATTAAACTTAGGTAGTCAGCGCTTAAACCACTGTACTCATCTTTAGTGTGGAAGAAGTACTTACTGCATTTCTCCGTCCATTTATTGGGAGCATCTGTAGCAGAGTTTTAAATTTCATTTAGAAAACAGCCACCCCCACTGTTAGACCACCAGGCAACGAGGGTTTGTTTTTTACTTCCCAGACTGAATGCATTAGATCCAACTGTGGCTCATAGCCGTCCACCCAGCAAACGTAAACAGATCAGCGCATCCTCCTCCATCAGACCTGGTCAGTAAGTGCTGGAGCTCAGCCAGCACTGGGAGCTGGGTCTGGGCCAGGACTTGGCTGAGTTTTGCCCTTTCTGGACTTGATTTCCTCAGTTGTAAAATAAGGAAGTTTTCATGAAACTCCAGAAAGGAGAGTCGGATGAGCTTGGTGGAGGTTTCTGTATGGCCTGTGTGCTACTGGTTTCTCACCGAGAAAATATGTGGGACCTAAGACTGAGATACAGTTAGTCTGGAGCTTTTCTTCAGTCATTAATGTCACCAAGGCTGACTAGAGTATGGACAGTTGTCATGCAGCTGAGCTCGTGTGGGGCAGTTCTAACCAACTTCAGTGACCACAAGTCTGAGAAGGGCACAAGAATTACATTTTTCAGAGGAGGCATGAATGGGGAAACAACACGGACAACACCGGGCAGTAGACTATCGACTCGTTCAGCTGGGTTTTTATACCTTCTGTGCCATTTAATTGGCTGGTGATTTTATCCTCTTCGTATCACTGAACTGGTATCCTAGAACAAACATTTCAGTAACCTCCAACATCTCTGCCAGGTCTGGTGCTACCAGAATCAAATCTCAGTCCTCCCCCTCTTCATTTCCCTGTTTAGCTCTCTTGCTTCCCAGAAAAATCACAACCTCTGCTACTGGTAAGTCCATCCGTTGACTTACCAGCACCATTCAAAAAGATCAGTAACAAATCAGACTTTCCTGCCATGTTTTTTCCTATGTCTGAAGGGAACTATTTCTTATTTCAAACATGGGCTTAACCTTTTTGACTCTGGCTTTCTACAAAGCTTGAGATTTTAACGTGGGGAAGAGGAAGGTATCATTAAGCCACATATTTTCCAGCAACAATTTATTTGTATAGAATTTTAGGCTTGGGCTATCTTGAAATAGGATCTTTTATATCATAAGATTAAGGGTTCTGTCTGTACTTAAGGACAGTTAGTTATTCTCATGAAGTCTCTTGTCATACTACTGCATATCTGAACAAAACCCTGGCTGACCGATCAGGGTAATGCTGTGTGGGTCAAGCGATGATAAGATATCTCAAAACATTGACCCAGCCTCAGAAAAAAACACTTGTTATTCTCAGGAAAGGCTAGGATTCTGCAGTTACTTCTCACTGCTAGAACAAGAAACCAACTCCAGTCACAAAAAGAAAATTATTTCACCTTCCATATGCAAACGATTTGATCAATGGCAGAGTCTAAAGCAATGGCATTTCCCATTTGCCAATGTTGAAACCCTGTCTTTAGTATATAGACGAACACTGTGTTCTTCCTCTGCTCAATACCAGGGCTGCTGAAGGTCATGGGCACACACAGCTCCTTGTCTTAACTAATGCCTGTCTCTCATGTGCTCTTCTCACTGCCATGAGTAGATTTTGGTCAGCCCAAGTTAGGGAAAGCCAAGAGGCAAGATTTCAGCTTTTAATATAAAACATTAGTTACCTGCTGCTGAGTAATAAATAGTTACAAACAACACATAATGTGGGTTAGGAGTCTAGTACCAGGCCAAAATCAAGGCAGCAGCAACTCTGTTTTCGTCTAAAGGCTCAGTGAGGAAGCAGTCACGTCTCAACTCCCTCACATTGTAGGCAGAACTCACCACTTGTGGCTGTAGAATTCACAGCATTTGCTGCTTCAAAGCTAGCAATGGAGGGGAGTTTATGCCACGTGAAGTGTCTGGCTTCAGGGATTCCTCTTAAAGGGTTCAGCTAATTAGGTCAGGCCCATGCAGCCTGATCTGCTTTCATTAACTCAGTCAACTGATTGATTAAGGACCTTAACGACATCTGTAAAACCCTTTCACTTGTGCCCTGTGCTGTGAGAAGCAAGTCACAGGTCTTATCCACACTCCAAGGGACAGTAGGTGTAGATACTAAAGGAACTATAGGGCCACTGCAGGGGGTGTTTACCACATCTCAATAATTGGATCAACTCCATCCCACTACCACTCGCCAGTCTTCCCCCCTACAAAGAAACGATTTGAGCTACTCTTTAGTCCAAACATCGTGCTACTTTGTGAATCATAAATTCCACACACCTGGGTGACAGGCAAGAGGTGAGGTCCAATCTGAAGCTAAGCCTGCACACCATCAGCACGAAAGCCTTGTGGATATGAGTGGGTGAGGTCAGCTGGAGAAAGAGGAGACTGAGAAGAAAACTGGACAGCAGAACATCAGCATCTATGCAGCCAGGGCAATCCAGGGCAGGTGGCACCGAAGACACAGGGCAGCAATCAAGGAGGAGGATCTGGTAATCCAGAGAGTTTCCTGACCTCCTTTGGGAGAATTATGCAGAGGTAGAGTGCAAGTAGGCAGAAATGAGTAGTTTTGGTTGGTAAGGAAATACAGGTGATGAAGGTTTAGCAGTGAGGTAAAAAGTGGAGTGAAGATACGGATCAGAAGTCCTGAACTGAAGTCCTATCCAGTACTTCTAGCCCTCAGAAACACCTCGGAGAGCTTGTAAAAGTACAGATGTGTGGGTCTCATCCCAGGCTGGTTGAATCTCCAAAAGTGGGTCAGGATACTAGTCTTTTTTGTTTGCTTGTTTGTTTGTTTGTATTAGTTCTTTGTTTGCTTGTATGATCGGTTGCTTGATTGTGTTTTTGTTTGTTAGCTCACCAGATGGTGTTTGTTGACTGCAGCTGAGATCACGAATGACTAGTCTAATTTTTCTGTTTACTGGTTGTGACAGTGGACAAGTAACTTTACTGAAAAGCTCAGAATTTATTTCCTTAGCTGTACAGTAAGGAGGGCTAAAATATTTCCCTGAGCCTCATTAGCTCCAAAGGAATACAGAGAATGCCTCTCCATGGCCACTAGAAATAGTGCTCATTAGGAAGAATTCCTTATAACAAATGCCTTTCTCTGATCCTCTAAGGTTTTGAGATCATATGTTTTTAAAAAATAATTGTCTTGCAGTGCCCCATGGATTAAAATTGCGGTTCCTTAAATTCTCCACAGCAATTCATAAATATACCTCATACTTTCCCATTCCAAGCAATCTAAGTTCCCAAATCACTCCCACAACATCAACGTGCTTAGAGACAGAACAGCTGTTTCTGTGGTCTCAATACCCAATTTTCAAATGCTGATTTATTTCCAGTGTTAGAGGCTTTCAGGTTCTCTAGACTGTGGCTGTCAGTACACCCTTTCCAGTGGTATATTTATTACTGTGCATTTGTCCACAAGAACAAAGTTACTGTCCTTAAGAAGCTGTTGTAGGAGAATTTTACTTGCCTAACATTTATGCAGTGCGTTGGCGCCTTCTCTTTCCAAGGACCTCTTTGCTTCTCTATACTCTTCCCTGCCGTAGATTCGAAATACAGTCTTTATCGTGGTGCTTTCAAAATGTATATATTCTATCTCAGAACTCTGTTTGACTTTCATTCTCTCATACCCAATGCTTTGTTGACACCACTTGCAAGTCTCACAGACATGCTCCTACTTAACCACATGCAAACAGTCTGTTGCCTACATGCTCCCAAATCTGTCACCAGTGCCTCCTCATCCCAGCATCACTCCCCTCGGTGTTCACCGTCTCAGATGCAGCACCACTATGTGCCCAAGAGTCATCCTGATTCCCCCCTTTCCTCGCCATCCCCTCCGCCACATTAAATCCATCAGCAAATCTTTTGACATGAGCTCTAAAATATATGTTGGGCCCATCCATTTTTCTGCTTGTTCAGGCTACCACCACCCTGTCCAGACCATGGCCATCTCTCGCACTGCATGCACCAGCCTCCTGACACCTTCCCACTTCCATTCTTCCCCATTTCCAATCAATTACAGCATAGCAAGTAGCCCTTAAAAGTCAGATGATCTCAATTGTCTCCTAAAACCTCTCTCTTGCTTTCCATTTACACTTAAAACTCCAATTCTGCCCTGGCTGGTATGGTTCAGTGGCTTGAGTGCTGGCCTGCTAACCAAAGGATAGAAGTTTGATTCCCAGTCAGGGCACATGCCTGGGTTACAGGCCAGGTCCCCAGTGGGGGGCGCGCAGGAGGCAACCACACCTTGATCTTTCTCCCTCCCTTCCCCTTGCTCTGGGAAATAAATAAATAGATTATTTAAAATCCCAATTCCTCCCATGACTAAGATCTTCTCCTTTCTTTCCTAACTCCTCCCATTACCCTCCCATTACTTCCTCACCAACCACACTGGAGCCCCATTGGAGGACCTGGATCCTGACGTCAACAAACAACTTCCTACCTCAGTGCCATTGCACAGGGACATCCGTTCTGCCTCAAATACTTCTCTCTGCCTATCAGCTCCTCATCTTTAGGCCTTGAGTGTCCCTTCTTGAGAGAGATGTTTGTTCTCTGGCCTTCCTCCTCTGTTTTTCTCTGTCCCAGCCCCTTATCCGTCAGTGATATGAAGGAAATCATTTTAATTACTTGTTTACTAGTCTATGAGCCTCGTGGTGGCAGGGACTTGTTCTCTGTTATATCTCCTGCACCCAGCACAGAATCTGGCACGTGTTAGTTGCTGAAATATTTGTTGAATAAATAAGCAAAAAAAAAAAAAAAGACAACTAGTGCTATCAAAAAGAGTCAAGAGATTTCCTTTTCATATATTTTATTGTTACTTTAAAGCAAAACATGTTGATCACAATACATATTTTTATTTCTCTTGGACTTATTAACCAAACAGGCTTGAATCTAAAATAGTTCAGTTAGGCTTAAAGTGATTGACCTGTAGTCAGAAACTCGTTTTCCTTGTGAAGCTTTCTTTAGGAGGTCGCCATAATCTTCCTTAAGCTGTACTCTGGCAGATGGCTGTAGGTGGATAGTGGCAGAAAATAGGCTTTGTTTTAAGATCCCTGAAAGCCTTTTTTCTGCTTATATTTATACAGAATTAGCAGTTGTGCTCAAGTATGAGAAAATCTGGGAGCAGATTTTCTAGCTCCTGGTTTTGTTATTGTGTTTGTGAGCTAGTAATCTCTCTTCACTAATGATTGCTGCACAGCTTGTATCTGCGGTTTGTCATTAATGAATATTTCCTTATGCATTATGCTTTCTGGGGGTTTTATTTTTTGTAAAAAAAAAATCAGATTTCAACACACTTACCAGGAATGTAGCAAAGCTTTCCACTCGAGCTCTTTTGGAGAGAGGATGCTTGCTCACACTGAAGACACAGCAGATGCTTGCCCAAAAATGCAAATAGCATTTGTGCCCACTGGTTGACATTTCACACCAGTTCTCTTCCAAATGTGGTTTGACATGGGATTGATTTATTCATCTGTAAACCACTCTGTCCTGGATGCTTCAGAAAGTGCTGTTCTCCCCAGCCTCCATCACTGTGGGGGGAACCCGTATCAGTGTTTGTGAATGAGAACAACCCTTTTCTCAAAAGCTTTGTCCTTTTCTATTCTGTCTTTGGAATAGACTGCATAGACTTTTTGTAACTAAAAAGGAGTCCTACTGATGATCTCATCTAACTCTCTCTTTTTACATTGGAAGAAACGAGAACCCAGAGAGATGAAGAAGCTTGTCCACAGAGCTAGATGGTACCTGACCTGGGCTTAACCCAAAAAGGCTGCCAATTCCTGTGTGATTTCTTAACACTCATGAACTTGGTCCAACAAATGCTTGTCTAAGTGGTTTTTGGCTCTTAGTTTTAAGTTCTAAGTTTGAAAGTATCGATGTCCATTCTACTAATGAACATTTAGAGCATTTGTTATACATATTGCATGGGTTTAGAGACCATTAAATACTGCATGCCTTGAAATTTATATTTTAATGTCCATTTGCATTTAGGGTAGTATTTAAGATTATTACATATATGCAGTCATTGCTTAAACAAAATTTTTTTATTGCAAGCCAACTTTTCAGAAATTTTGTGTATATATATATATATATATATATATATATATATATATATATATTCATTAATTCAGCCTAATTTCATTGGATTAAAGATACTTATTTGCAAGTATTTAAATTAGATATATCTTGCAAACTAGCAACATCACTGAAAAGTGGTACAATTACTGGAGTAGTGAGCTCCTGGTAATAATGCTTAAAAAATCTACAGAGATCACATGGAAGTTTGGATAAGGTATCTTCTTTTGATTTTATTCATTAATTTTTCCGAATACCCGAATTTATCATTTTATGTAACTATTGACCACTCGCTTTGTTTAAGACACCCTTGGGCACTGTCAGGGATGTAAATTTCGAAGTCTTGGCCCTGTGGGGAAAAAAAGGCATACACATGTACCAATGGAGAAAATGGGAACAGATCAGCCAACCAGCATCTAGGTTCCAACTCCTGCATCTGCCAGGTGGGTTGTTTGAATGCCCCTAACATGGTTCCCAAACTCCAGGGCTTCACGTTACTTTTAAAATGAAAAATCCAGCTTTCTACCCTGGCCTACACAGCCCTTCTTGACCTGCTCCCTGCCCACCTCTTAGATCTGATTTACCTTTCTCATCTCCCAAGGCCACAGTGGCCTTCTTGGTCTACCTGGTGCCCATTAACTGTTCCTACCAGAGCCTTTGTGCTCTGCTCCCTCTGGAACACTCTTAATATCTTCACGTGACTATAGCTCCTTCTTACACAGTTCCTAGCTGAAATATATCCTCAGGGGACCTTTCCCAACCTTGTCTAAATTCTGCAGTTAAACTCTTATTAGTTCACTTCTGTTTAGTTTTTGTTTTACTTTCATCATAGCATATATTTCTACCTGAAACTATCTGTGTATTTGTTCATGTACTTGCTTGTGGCCTGTTTCTCCTCCTAGACTTCCAGTTTCATTAAGAGCTGGAACAGTGCCTGTCTTATTCCAGGCTCTGTCCTCATTACCTCCTACAGCAGCCTGGAATGTAAACAGAGGCTCAGTAAATAGTTCCTGAATAAATAAGGAAATGAACGGTGCCAGGCTGATTACATCAGGATTTCCTGAGAACCTTAAACAAACAAACAAACTAACTAACTAACTTCTGGGCTCATCTTCACAGATTCTAATTCATTCAGTCCTGGGAGGAAGACCAGGTAACCTCAGAGAGATGCAGGGTGGCTAAAAGGTGGAGGCGGACCTCAGGGAGCCTCAGCTCTCATACAGAGCTGCCACCAGCTTCCAGCCAGGGAGAAGCTGACTCTTCTACACAGCTTGGCACCTCGGAGGCACACGCAGGTCCAATAGACGCAGACACAAGCATGAACAGCATGGTAGCTACAGAGAGAAAGCCTAGGGCCGATTACACACAACATCTGACAGTGACCTGTATCTGAATCTCATCCAAACTGGACCTAGAAAGAACAAAACCAATGGTGGGCTTCAGCCCACAAGAAAGCTCGAACCAACTAGCCACACACTCAGTACACCCAAAGGGGGATTCCTGCAGGCTCCAGACCCTGCCGGGAGCAGTGCCACATCACAGGGCAGCAACTGTACATCATCCCACACTTGGAGATGGAGGGCCACTCTCACAGTCGCCTGAAGGGATAATTCTATTCATGAAAGAGCCACAAGCATTTAAGATGCAACTACATTCAGGGGACACAAAATCCACAAGAAACATTCCTGGACCACAAAGTTCAGGTATTCAGAAAGATTGTGCAACTGACCCCAGCAAGACACCTTTATCATAAAACAAACAAAGCAGGTTCTGGAAGCATAGCACACCTACCTAACACACAAAGATCAAATGTCCCAAGTAAAAGAACAACAGAAATTCCCACAAAAAGTATTAAAAGGTATAGATGAAATGGAAGCAACACAAAAAACAGATGCAGAGTTTAAAGTAATGATTAGAAGGGTGCTCCAAGACCTTAGGGGAAGAATGGATGAGCTCAGTGAGACCTTAAATGAAGAGAGAGTAAGCATTAAAAAGATATATAAACCATAAATAAGAACTGGGCAGAAATGAAGATTACAGTATCTGAAATGAAGAATTCTCTTCAAGGAATCAACAGTGGCTTAGATGAAACAGAGGATCACATCAGCAGATTAGAGGACAATATAACAGTATCCATCTAAAGAGAAAATGAAAAAGAAAAGAGACTCAGGAGAAATAAGGAAAGTCTAATGGGCCTTTGGGACAACATGAAGCCTATCAACATCCACATCATAGGAGTGCCAGAAGGAAATGAGAGAGAGAGAGAGAGAGAAAACATATTTGAAGGGATAATGATGAAAAACTTCCCTAACCTGGTGAAGAAAGAGGTCACACAAGTTCAGGAAGCTCAGGGAGTCCCAGTCAAGATGAACCCAAAGAGACTCACACCAAGAGACATCACACTTAAAATGGCAAAGTTTAAACACAAAGAGAATTTTAAAGGCAGCAAGAGAGACACAGTCAACTATATACAAGGGAGGATTTTTCAATAGAAACACTACAGGCCAGAAAAGTTTGGCATGATATTTTCAGAGTGATGAAAGCTAATAACATGCAGCCTAGATTGCTCTACCCAGCAAGGCAATCATTTAAAATTGAAGGCTAAATAGCCCTGACTGGTGTGGCTCAGTGAATTAAGTGCCATCGGTGAACCAAAAGGTTGCTGGTTCGATCCCCAGTCAGGGCACATGCGTGGGTTGCGGGCCAGGTCCAAGTTGGGGGTGTGCAAGAGGCAATCGATTCTCTCACACATCAGTGTTTCTCTCCCTCACTTTTTCCCTCCCTTCTCCTCTTTCTAAAAATAAATAAAATCTTTTTAAAAAATCAAAGGCCAGATAAAGAGTTTCCCAGACAAAAGACTTCATTACCAGAAAAACAGCATTGTAAGAAATGTTAAAGGATCTTGTTTAAAAAGAACAAGTAATACATAGAGAGAAAGTCATAGGTACAATAAAAAATGGAAATAGATAACTCCCTATCTATAATAACCTTAAATGTAAATGGATTAAACGCTTCAATCAAAAGACATAGAGTAGCCAAATGGATAAGAAAACATGGCCGATATATACACTGTCTGCAAGAGACCCATCTCATGGCAAAAGATTTCCACAGGGTGAGAGTAAAGGGATGGAGAAAAATTTCCATGCGAATGGAAGTGAAAAAAGTTGGTGTAGCCAAATACTTATATCTGACAAAATAAACTTCAGAACAAAGACCATAATACTATATAATACTAAAGGGATCAATTCAACAAGAATATATAACTCTTATAAATATGTATGCACCCAATATTGAAGTAGCTAAAGATATTTTAAAAATCATAGTGGACTTTAATCTTGTGGAGGTCACAATCAAGAAATTACAGCGTAGGTCATATGTATCCAAGGGATAAATTCATTGCTAGTATGTACTGAAATGTGAAAAAAATTAAAAACACTGCAAATAAAATACATGATTTTAACTGATTTTTGGTTATAATCTAGAAATTATTAAAGAAATATGAAAACATAAAAAATAAAATTTTCAAATGACAGAAACATGGATATTGCTAAAAATACAGCCAAAAAATGTCTTTAACAGTAATTAATCAGAATCATCCACGGTTGGCTTTGCAAAATGTTTGTAACAGCCATTGCAAACCATGTTGCTGTGTGCAAGGCATAAATACTTCTCACAACACTTCCAAATTTATTTTGATAAGCAACTTATTTTCAATGCATAGCACCTAACACATCTTTTTCTGCTTGTCAAGGGAGCCATATCTGTGGTCATTAGAATTTCCTTCAATTTCTGTTAGTCATGTACAAACATGCAGCTAGTCATGACCTTGAACCTATACACACAATATATGTAACAATATTTAAGAAAAGAGTTTGCTCATGTCTTTCAAATCAGCCACAACCTCCAGTGTTGTCTGAATACATCAGAAGCATTTCTACCTATGCCTCCATCTTGTCTGGACCTCTCAATGGCATTTTTATATACCAATTATGAGCTATTAGAAAGAGAAACCAAGAAAACAATTTCATTTAACATTGCAACAAAAAAAAATGTACCTAGGAATAAATTTAACCAAAGAGGTAAAAAATCTGCACTCAGAACATTATGGCCACTGCAGAAAGAAATTGAAGAAGATATAAATAAATGGAGGCATGTGCCATGTTCATAGATTGGAATAATTAACATCTTTAAAATGTCCATTCTACCCAAAGCAATCTGTACATTTAATGCCATTTGTATAAAAATACCAATGCACATTTCACAGAACTAGGACAAATATTCCAAAAATTTGTATGGAACCAAAAAATACCCCAAATAGCCTCAGCAGTCTTGTGAAAGATGAACAAAGTGGCGGTATCACAACTCCTGGTATCCAACTACATTACAAGGCCACTGTCACAAAAACAGCCCAGTTCAGGCATAAGAACAGACATACAGATCGATGGAACAGAACAGAGAGCCCAGGGATAAACCCACACCTTTATGGTCAACTGACATTTGACAAAGGTGGCAAGAGCCTACAATAGAGCAAGACAGTCCCTTCAATAAGTGACGTTGGGAAAACTGGATCGATACGTGCAAAAAAAATGAAACTAGACCAGCAACTTACACCATACACAAAAATAAACGTGAAGTGAATAAAAGACTTAAAAATAAGTCTCTAAACCATAACAAATCCTAGAATAAAACCTAGGCAGTAGAACCTCAGATATCTCATGTAACCATGTGTTTGCTGATGTATCTCCCAGGGCATTGGAAACAAAGGAGTAAATAAACAAATGGGACTGCATCAAATTAAAAAGCTTCTGCACAGCTAAAGAAACTATCATCAAAATGAAAAGGGAACCTACTGTACAGGAGAACCTATCTGCCAATGGTAAAGTGTCTAACAAGGTTTTAATCTCTAAAATAAACAAAGAGCTAATACAACTCAACACCAGGAAGACAAACAGCCCAATTAAGAAATGAGCAAAAGAGCTAAATAGATATTTCTCCAAAGAGGACATACGGATGGCCCATAAACGTATTAAAAACTGCTCAACAGCACTAATCATCAGAGCAATGAAAATTAAAACTGTGATGAGATATTACCTTACACCTGTCAGAATAGCTACCACCAATAAATCAACAAACAAGGGTTGCCAAGGATGTGGAGAAAAGGAAACCCTAGAACACTGTTGGTGGGAATGCAGCCTGGTGTAGCAACTATGAAAAACAATATGGAGTATACTCAAAAAATTAAAAATGGGACTCCCTTTTGACCCAGCAATTGCGCTCCTGGGAATATATCCTAAAGACCGTGAAACACCAGTATGATAAAATATATGCATCCCTACATTCATAGCAGCACTATTTAGAATGACCAAGGTCTGGAAACAGCAGTAGATGAGTGGATAAAAAAGCTGTGGTACATTTACACAATGGACCAGTATGCAGCAGTAAAAAAGAAAAACCTCTTACCTTTTGCAACAGCATGGCTGGACCTAAGTTAATTAAGTCAGTCAGTGAAGGAAAAATAACACATGATCTCACTTATATGTGGAATCTAATGAACACAATAAACTAATGGAACAAAATAGAAACAGAGCATAGATACAGGCAACAGACTGACAGCTGCTGGAGGCAAGGGAGGGGGCAGGATGAAAGACAGTGAAGGGATTAACCAAAGAACATTTATGCACGACCCATGCACATGGACAGCAATACGGGGATTGACTTGGAAAGGGGAGAAGACCGGATTACGTGGAAGTGGGGAAAGGGAGGAAAAGCAAGAACAATTGTAATAGTATAAACAATAAAAAAATAAAATTTAAAAATAAAATAAAGGAGTCCTAGGAACCTGCTTTTCCTGCCTCACTGACCCCCTCCAAATTTAATATATTCAGGTTTAGAAATTAACATACTAACAAGTCGCATCCCAGTGCAGTTTATTCCTGCTTCGACTGATTTATTAGATTTTCCTGATGCTGAGCTGCAGTCTTCATCTAATTCCTACTCATTGGTCCAAGCTCTACACTTTAAGACCATTCACGCCCTGGCTGGTGTAGCTCAGTGGATTGAGCGTGGGCTGCAGACCAAAGGGTTGCCTGTTCAGTTCCCAGTCAGGGCACATGCCTGGGTTGTGGGCCAGGTCTCCAGCGGGGGCCACGTGGGAGGCAACCACACATTGATGTTTCTCTCTCTCTTTCTCCCTCCCTTCCCCTGTCTCTAAAAATAAATAAATAAAATCTTAAAAAAAAAAGACCATTCACTATGTCTCGTTCATTCATTCATTCATTCATTCAATAAATGTTCATTGGAGACCTATCATACACCAAATAGTGTTTTCAGGTGCAGGGACTGAGCAATTGAAACATTGCAGTAAGGGGTCTCCCGTGCCTGTCCCTGCCACCTTTACCGAGAACCATATTTCCATATTTATTAGTTTCTGGTTTGTCCTCATGGTATTTCTCAATGCAAATACAGCAAAAAAAAAAAACCCCACAAAATACTCATTTATTATTATTATTATTAAATTTATTGGGGTGTCACTGGTTATTAATATTACATGAGTTTCAAGTGTACAATATTATACATCATCTCTATATTGTATTGGGTAGCCTGTGTCGTGAGATTTTTGTTTGTTTGCTCATTCGTTGCTTTCTGTTTTATATCCCACATGAGTGAAATCACATGATTCTTATTCTTTTCTGTCTGACTTATTTTGCTTAGAATGATATTCTCAAGGTCCATCCACGTTGTTGCAAATGGCAGTATTTCCTCTTTTCTTATGGCTGAGTTTCATTGTATATTTGCACCACATCTAGTATGTAACAAGTTATCTGTTGAAAGACACTTGGGTTATTTTCATGTCTTGGCCACCATGAATAATTCTGCAATAAACATAGGGGCCCATATATCTTTAGAAATAAATGTTTCAAATTCTTCAGAAGAAGGATTGCTGGGTCATATGGTAGCTTTATTCTTAATTTTTTGAGAACTCCCCATGCCATTTTCCGTAGTGGCTGTACCAGTTTACATTCCCACCAGCAGTGAAGGAGGGTTCCTTTCTCCCCACAGCCTCTCCAACACTTGTTATCACTTGTCTTGTTGACAATGGCCATTCTAACAGGTGTGAGGTGGTATTTCGCTGTAGCTTTGGTTTGCATTTCCTTAATAGCCAGTGAAGTTCGGCATCTTTTCATGTATCTGTTGTCCATTTGTATGTCTTCTTGGGAAAAATGTCTGTTCAGGTCATCTGTTCATGGTCTTATTTTCCTTCTTTCTTACACAAAATGGAGCAAACTACATACTTTATTTTGCACCTTTTTTATTTAAAAGAATATTTGAGAAAACTTTATGATTGCAATGAGAATTTTTGTATAGCTGCATAAAATTCTATTTTGGGAATATACCATTGATTATTATGTCCACATTGCCAAACATTTGGGTTATTTCCATCTTTTGTTTCTATAAGCAGTGCTGTAATGTAGGTGGTGGCAAACTTTTCTGTAAAGGCTCAGATAGCAAATACATACTTTAGTCTTTTTGAGCCAATAGGAAAAGTTAAGGTTATTATGTTGATACTTATTTTGTGGAGAAAATTTTTCACAAAATTTTTAGGGTTGAAATTTAAAGCTGCATGGACGTTGAAATGTAAATTTTATATAATTTTCATGTGTCATAAAAATATTATTTTCATTTGGATTTTTTCAACCACTTAAAAATGTAAAACTTATTCTGCGCTTACGTGCTGGGTAAAGAACCGGTAGCAGGCCAGATTTGGCCGGAGGCCTGTTGTCCGTGAACACGAGCTTCATGAACAAGTGGTACCCGTGTCACTTCTTGTGTGTCCAGGTCTGTCCGCGAAGTCGATTCCCCAAATGGAAGTAATGAGCCAGAGGCTATTTGCAGTCCGAGTAGGTTCTAACAGCGTTCTGAAGGGTGTGGGGTTTTGCGCTCTCACTAGTCATGTTGAGTGTCCATTCCCACCCGGCCTCCACAGTAGTGTGTTTTTAAACTTTGGCATCGTTGTTGATCTGAGAGGTGAGAATGGTATTTTAGTGTGGGTTTAATTTAGAATCACAATGAAAGAGATTGAGTATCTATCTTTTCATGAACTTACTTTTATGTTCCTTTACCAAGTTTTTAAATTAGATTATTGGTCCTTTACATAATTTCTAGGAACACTTCATAAAACTGAAAAATTAGCACTTTCTCTGTGGTAGGAATGGCAAGTATATGTCTTGTGACTTTGCTTACTACATTTTCATCACACAAGTTTTTTAAAAATTTATGTAGTCAAGTATATCAATTTTTAATGTCGTGGTTAAAAAGTCTTTTCCCACTCAAAAGTTATAGTGTTTTCCCTGTTGTTATCTTCTAAGACTTGTATCATTTCATTTTTTTTATATTTAAACATTGATCTATTTGAAGTTTATCCTGGCAAATGATGAGGTATAGGTTCAAGTTTATCTTTATCCAAAGTCATATTAAACTTTTGTTAGTAAGTCCATTTTTCCTTCATTGATGATGTCTTTCCTTTATCATATTCTAAATTCTTATATATATTTGGGTCTATTTCTGGTTTTTCTTGTTCTATTGGTGTTATCAACTTACCGTTTTAATTCTTGGGCTTTATAGTATTTTATTTTAATACATGTATGTATGTATGTGTATATGTATATATTTATTTTTAGAGAGAGGGGAAGAAAGGGAGAAAAAGAGGGAGAGAAACATCAATGTGCAAGAGAAACATTGGTTGGTTGCCTCTTGCACTCCCTCCACCAGGGGCCTGGCCCACGATGCAGGCAGGTGCCCTGACTGGGAACCGATCCAGTGACCTTTCGGTTTGTGGGATGACATCCAACCCACTGAGCCTCACCAGCCAGTGCTAAATTATTTTAAATATCAGAGAGATAGTCTCCAATCATTGCTTTTCTGTTTTTCAGTTATTCTGCCTATTCTTTTCTATTTTACTTTTCAGTATCAAATTTAAATCATCTTATTCAGAATATCTTCCTTTGTCATGTTTGGTGATTTTTGGTCTAAAAGCCATCTCACCTGACATTAAGGCAGGACCTTTTCTTCCTTAATGCTTGAATTTTACAGACACATATTTTTTTGAGATAACATTCAGATAACATTAAGTCAACCGTTTTAGTGTGAAGAGTTCAGTGATATTTACTATAGAACTCAGTGTTGTGCAATTACCATCCTACCTAGTTCAAAAACATTCCAACACCCTGAAAGAAAACCCCACGGCTATTAAGCAGTTACTCACAGCTGCCCGCTCCCTGCAGCCTCTGGCAACCATCAGTCTCTCTGTCTCTGTGGCTTAACCTAGTCCCAATATTCTATAATAATGGAAACATATGTGACCTTTTGGGTCTGGCTTATTTCACTTACCATAATGTTTTTAAGGTTCATTTATGTTGTGATATATGTACTAGTAGTGCTCTGTTATTTTTTATGGCTGCATTATATTGCATTGTTTGTATATACCACAATTTCTTTATCCATTCACTCGTTGGTGTGTTTGCTTTGGGTTTTTTCCCACTTCAGGCCGTTATGAATAATGCTGCTGTGAACATGCGTGTACGTGTGGTAATTTAAGTACCTATTTTCAATGTCCTTGAGTATTTAATTAGGAGTAAAATTACTGAGTCATATGGTAACCCTATATTTCACTTTTCGAGGAAGCACAAAACTGCTTTTCACAGCAGCTGAACCATTTTACATCTGCACCAGTGATACACATGAGTTCCAATTTCTCCAAATTCCTGCTGACACTTAATATTTTTCTTTTTTTAATTATAGCCAACCTGGTGTTTGTGCAGCGATATCTCATTGTTTTGATTTTCATTTCCCTGACGACTAATGAAATTGAGCATGTTTTCATGTGCTTTGGCAATTTATGTATCTGAAATGTCTACTCAGGGTCTCTATTCATCTTTTAAATGGGTTGTTTGCCTTTTTATATTGAATTTTAATACCCTTATAATTTACTAATTTTTTGTGTGTCTTCTCTCTTTTATTCTTTGTCAGTCTAGCTAAAAGTGTTTTCAACTTTGTTGATCTTTTTACAGAATCGACTTTTGGTTTCGTTGATTCTATTGTTTTTCTAGTCTGCATTTCATTTATCTTTATTCACGTCTTTATTTCCTATTTGCTAGCTTTGGATTTAGTTTGATCTTCTTTTTGTAATTCCTTAAGATATAAAGTTAGGTTATTGAGTTGAGGTCTTTATTCTTTTTTAAATGTAGTTGTTTGCTGTTATAAATTTCCTTCTGAGCACTGCTTTTGCTGCATCCATAAGTTCTGGTGTATCATATTCTTGTTTTCATTAATCTCAAAGTGTTTTCTAGATTACTTGTGATTTCTCTTTGACCCTTTTGATTATTCAAAAGTATGTTGTTTAATTTCCACATACCTGCTAATTTTCCAGTTTTCTTTCCGTTGTTGATTTGTAGTTTCATTCTATTCTAATCTGCAAGACACTTTGTATAATTTCAGTGTTTTTAAGTTTATTGAAACTTGTTTTATGGCTTAACATATGGTCTATCCTGGTGAATGTTCCATGTGCACTTGTGGGGGAAATGTGTATTTCTGCTTTTGAGGGGAGAGTGTTCTATAGATGTGTTAGTCCAGTTGGTTTATAGTGTGTTCAAGTCCTCTCTTCCTTTATGAACCTCTCGCTAGGTGTGCTGGTCGTGTTGAAAGTGGGGTACTGAAATCTTCCTCTATGATCATGAAACTCTCTATTTCCTCCATCAGTTCTGTCAGTATTTGCTTTATATATTTGGGGGCTCTCTTGTTTGGTGTGTTTATGTTTATAATATTATATTTTTTAAATGAGTTGACCTTCTTCATGTATAGCCTCTGTTTCTTGTAACAGTTTTTGACTTAAAGTCTATTTTTTCTTTATCTAACATTTTTCTCATATTTCTGATATAGCCAAGCCATCATTCTTTTGGTGACCATTTGCTGAAAATTATTTTTTCCTTTCACTTTCAACCAATTTGTGTATTTGGATCTAAAGTGAGTCTCTTATAGATAGCATATAGTTGGATTATTTTATTTCTTTTTTATTTTTATTTTTTTAATATATATATTTTATTGATTATGCCATTACAGTTCTCCCATTTCCCCCCTTCATTCCCCTCCACCCTACACACCCCCTCCCACCTACACTCCCCCTCTTTAGTTCATGTCCATGTATCATAAGTTCTTTAGCTTCTACATTTCCCACACTACTCTTGCCCTCTCCCTGTCTATTTTCTCCCCACCTTCTATGCTACTTATTCTCTGTACCTTCTCCCCACCCTCTCCTCCCACTGCCCTGTTGCCAACCTTCCAGGTGATCTCCATTTCTGTGGCTCTGCTCCTGTTTTAGGTGACCGCTTAGTCTGCTTTTGTTTTAGGTGTGGATGTTAATAACTGTGAATTTGCTGTCCTTTTACTGTTCATATTTTTATCTTCTTTTTCTTAGGTAAGTCCCTTTAACATTTCATATAGTAAGGCCTTGGTGATGATGAACTCCTTGAACTTGATCTTATCTGAGAAGCACTTTATCTGCCCTTCCATTCTGAATGAAAGTTTTGCTGGATAGAGCAGTCTTGGATGTAGGTCCTTGCTTTTCATGACTTGGAATACTTCTTTCCAGCCCCTTCTTGCCTGTAAGGTCTCTTTTGAGAAATCAGCTGACAGTCTGATGGGAACTCCTTTGTAGGTGATTGTCCCCTTATCTCTTGCTGCTTCTAGAATTCTCTCCTTCATTTTAATCTTGGCTAATGTAATTATGATGTGCCTTGGTGTGTTTCTCCTTGGATCCAACTTCTTTGGGACTCTCTGAGCTTCCTGGACTTCCTGGAAGTCGATTTCCTTTGCCAGATTGGGGAAGTTCTCCTTTACTATTTGTTCAAATAAGTTTTCCACTTGTTGCTCTTCCTCTTCCCCTTCTGGTACTCCAATAATTCGGATGTTGGAACGTTTAAAGATGTCCTGGAGGTTCCTAAGCT